>BMAO01008638.1:0-11767 GCA_019973975.1 Trichonephila clavata
TCGTCTGACCTCTTTAGAGGTGTGAAAAAACAACAAAGACAATGGTAATTTCTCACCATACCTACAGATAAGTTGTATCGTGCTGTTCTCAATATTGTCCCTCAACTACAGTTACTGTTGATGAATGATGACCAACATGTTGATCATTTATTATAAAAAAAAGTCATTTATTACTAAAAATCAATTAATGTGCTAATTATTGCTTTTTTTACGAAGTAAAACCTGTTTTTTTTTCGTGTGTGTTCCTCTTTTATGCGATTTTTTTATACAGTTTTATTTTGAGCTTTTTTTTATGCGGTGTATGAATTTCAATGGCATGGGCACCAAACTGTAAGGTTTTCTATCAGTGTACATACACTCAAGAGCCAAAACAGTACATCCACCCCTACAATTTACAATGAACTCGCCTGGATGACGTGGAATGCACGTGATAAGGTGGAAGTGGTATTTAACTGCTGCTGGAGAGTCTGAAGAATCACTCTTTCACTTACTTCTGTGTGGGATGGGAAATTTTGAGAATCTAAGCGACTTTGATAGAGAGCAGATTGTAATGGCTAGATGGCTTGGAACAAGTATTTCCGAAAATGCATGACTCGTGGGTTGTTCGCGATCTACAGTTGTTAGTACTTATGCAAATTGGATGAATGACGGTGAAACCAGCAGTAGACGACATGGTGTTGGACGTCCACACGCTATCAAAGAAAAAGGTCGTCTGAGACTGTCTCGCATGGTGAAGCAAAACTGGAGCCAGGCAGTGATTCAGCTGACAGCCTAATACAATGCAGGGCCAAGTAGAATAGTATCGGAGCACTCTGTTCAGTGGACACTGTTGGATATGGGGCTACGCAGCAAATGTCCCACTCGTGTGCCTTTGCTGACCAAGCGTCATCACCAACTGCGCCTGCGCTGGGCCCGAGAACATCGCGACTGGTCCATGGATCAATGGGAGAGAGTTGCCTGGTCAGATGAATCACGGTTTGTCATTTATCACGCCGATGGCCACGTCAGGATACACCATCTTCCAGACGAACAGTTGATCCCTCAATGTACAGTAGGTCATAGACAGGCCGGTGGTGGCGGTATTATGCTTTGGGGGACGTTCTCTTGGGCGTCTCTGGGACTCGTGGTTGTGGTAGAGCAGACCATGAATGCTACAGGGTATCTGAACATTATTGCGGACCTGTCGCACCCTTACATGGCCTCTGTTTTTCCAATTGGAAATGGAATGCTCCAACAGGACAACACCCCGTGCCATAAGGCTAAAATTGTGTTGGAGTGGTTCCAGGAACATGCTACTGAATTCCAGTTAATGTCCTGGCCGCCTAACTCACCGGATCTCAATCCGATAGAACACATTTGGGATGTCATGGGACGGCATCTCAGAGTTCAAAGACCACCAATTCGCAATATCTCGGATTTGCGTGACCGTTGCTTAAACATCTGGTACAATCTGCCTTCGGCCATCTACTAAGGACTTGTGGCATCCATGCCAAGGCGGGTTAAGCTGTGTTGCACACCAAAGGTGGGCCAACTCGTTATTGACAGGTGGTCGTTATGTTTTGGCTCTTGAGTGTATATACACTTCAAGACCATCGCAACAAAAACTTAAGGTGCTAAAAAAATAAATCAAATGAAATTATATCCCCAATCAAAGAAAGCGATTTTGTACCAATTCATGAGAGGAAGATGCGCGTTTTGGATTACGACAAGTAGTAGTAGTTATGTATGTGCATTTTAAAAGCTTCTTCATATACGCAGTGATACAGTAAATGTTTTAGAAATGTTTCCATGTGTAATTTAATTTTTTATTTTAATTGGGAGCATTTTCTCATGCATCTCGTAAATAATTGAGGTATTTTTAAAGTGTGCTTTTTTTATGCTGTCTTTCTCCACCACATAAAAATTTTTCTGAAGTATGTCAACAAAGTTGTTGGTTATGAGTAAGTATTTATGAAGTTTCGGTATATTTTTTGTGAGATTTTATTTTATGCGGTCCTTATCTACCGCACAAAAGCAGGTTTTTACTGAATAAAGCACCATCTGTTTGCCATGTTGCACTTTTTTTGTTTCAATAAAAAAAAATTCCATGTTATTTCAAATAAGTGTATCAATTTTTACCTGTCTCCCTTCGTTATCCGACGAATTATTGAATTTTCAAATGTTAAGGGACTTGTGAGGATCACCTGGTATATTGTTCCATATTTAAGTATCTATTCACATTTCCATATAACTTGAAAGAAACTTCACCAAAAGAAAGAACAAATCAACAAATGAAGATATCAACAAACTGAAATACTGTGCTCCAATTAACTATGGTGGCCAACTCACACTTTGAAGTGTCAATAAAAATTCCTGCAAAAATACCTAAAAAGTTGTGACGGATCTATTCGCGACATTTTTCCTACTAATCCTCTTGAGGAAACTTTGGGGCTAGTATTCATATTAATTCACAGCCTTTCAAGAAGAAACCGTGATATTTAAATTAGTTTGACTATATAAAGTCTATAGGTTTTGCAGATGTAAGATAGAAGGTGCCGGGAAGCTGTTACGTAAGTGTAAATATTAGAATATTTCATTCACAAACATAGAGCGAGTTAAGGAAGTAATTGATAAGAGATTAAATTATTAGATTGAAGATTTAAGATTCATGATATTAGAATTAGTTATTGGTTCATTAGCGTTTGTTCTCCTTATCTAGTTCACGTAGTCAGGTTTACTTTGAGTTGGGTATTGAGATTAGATAAGGCTTTATATATCACTACTAGATTTCCTTTTGTAGTTTCACTTGTGATTATTTAAGTGTGTTTAAAGGATAAATAAAACTGATTGTTATTATGGCAGTTGTTGGTGATGCTTTGTTTCCCCTCACACCTTTAGCCATGCAGGACGGAGAAAGAAGGGTGTCGATTAGACCAACACCCCCACAAAGTCACTAAACTCAGGGGGTATTTTTATAGTAGTAGATAAATATTTTTTTTTTAAAAGTATAATTAGTGCTCCATAATACTTTTTGTTACTCTTTATTTCTTAAACTGAATCTTCGAAAAAATGTAAATAATCTCCCAATTTTCCTGTGTACCATCAAAACTTTTTCACGGACAACCAGTGGTCCATAGACAACCGGCTGACGACCGCTGCTCCAAATTAAGACCAAATGACAAGGTCTAATATAATTAAGTATCTGACTTTTAAATTTTCATGCCTTTTTCTGAAGGAACAACTTTTATATATAAATTTAATACTCATTATTTTGCCATACAGTTTTCACAATGAGACACAATTTTTCCCCATCTTTCTGAAAGGAAAATCTAATCATTTTGACAATTCTTAATTCCAAAATTTTAAAAAGCATATATATATATATATATATATATATATATATATATATATATATCGGAACATAATTTAAAATCTCGAAATCTTGGTATAAATCAAAACTTTGAAAATAAAAAAGTCTGTGTTCGGAGTTTTAAAATATTCAAACTCAACAAATATGGACTGATAATAAATCTCACAAGCACAATTAAAAAAAAAATTCTTATCCAAATTACTAATGAAACTACAAATTTAAAAAGAGAATTATGATACAAAATGATGCAATAAAGCTAAAATTGGAAACAGTTAAGAAACTAGTAGTCAATTTTAAATTATTAAATATAGAATTTTGTCATTTTCATTGTATCTGATATCATTATTTTAACAATATAAACTATATTAATTTTTATAAATTTTGCACGATTATGCTATCTTAATATTAAGAGTAAAGTTTAATAATGTTCTTACAAGCCAGATCTTACGATTATTATTGAAAAAAGAATAGAATTTTAAAAACATAAGGCATATACACCAAAAATAAATGTTTAACTGCTTTTTTGCGTGAGCTTTCCAAAAAACTAAAGCATTTTCTTTTTCTTTTCTCAGACATTTTTTTAAACTCTTTTATAAGAACTCGTAAAAAGATTTTAAAATATAAAACAATAAATAAACTTATAGAATCAATAATAGAGCTTTTTTTAATTCCTTCCTTTATTAAATTTATATTTCATTGTCAGATTGTCTGAAAAGTCATTCTTTGATAAGCGCTTGATAAGGTACCTAAATACTCGAATAAGTTTACGACAGACATATGAACAAATAGATCGTTGAAAAGAACACCGCATCATGACTTTTAACGCTTGAAGAAATTATGTAATAAATAACTACAAGGAACGTCTCGAGCCATCATAGCTCAGTGGTTAGAGCACTGGTCTTGTAAACCAGGGGTCGTGAGTTCAATCCTCACTGGTGGCTGCAGTTTAATTGCTTTTTAATATAATACTTTAAAAAAAAACTTTAGTTAATTCTTAAAACTAAGCAAATGATAAAAAAGTTTTATTGAAAGAATTTTTTAAAAAGATGTGCTAGCTTATTTTTATTCTCAAGTCAGAAAACTTTATTTTGTATGTGTTTCATAACAAATTTCTTTCACCCACATACAACAGAACAACTGCACGCACAAATATATACATATATATAACAATATAATAAAATAAAAAACTATATTCAAGAGACAAATTTGTACTTCCCACAAGGCTAAAAATGAAAGAAAATGGATTCTATATATATAAGACTTTATTCTATATATATATATGTTAGATATATATATATATATATATATATATATATATATATATATAATCAGACGCTAATATTACATACAGCAATCGATTGAAAAAAAATAAATCGGATCAAGAATTTTATCGTTGCCACAATCCATAATAAAATAATTAATTACTTTTCTTTTAACTGTTTGAGAGGTCGCAGTAGCCTAGTGGTCATGATCACGGACAAGTAATCGGCAAGTCATGAGTTCGAGTCTAATGCCATTGAAAACCTACCGTGTAGAGGTTTAATTCCCGTTTAATTTGTCTTGATAGAAGTTTGCTAGGAGAACGTGAGAGCTCGAAGAGGGATGCGTTCTCAAGTGTCGCCCTCGTTCATTGACCATGGTACAAAAATTACGAGATCCGTCACCAGTACCCCTCGTGTTGTTAGAAGTGCATCGTTGAATAAGAAACACTTAAGCCGTTTGAATTTCCCCATTGGATATAGAGAAGATGCACTTAAAATTTCCTTTCTCAGAGATTATCAAGAATTTTAGACATGGGTTAGCAGTTAATGTAGTAGAGCCTAGGGGGTCAAGACATGGACTCATTCACGGCGTGTCACGAGTGCCGCTGAAGACACGCCATGTAGGGGGGATACTGCACGCTAAATATGTTGAGACTCAAATGTCCTCTCGTGGTGTGGAAGTTAGGAGAAAGGAGTGCCAGATCAAGTGTGTTCCTCTTCGCTTAGACAAAGTAACGAGGTTTGTAACTACGTTACCAAACTTCCTTTATGTTTTTTTTACAAAAGGTTTTGTAATTGATAATCACTCATTTTTATCAGTTGTGACAATGATCGTAATTGACAACGTTCTAATTGAAAATTGCTGGTTTGGTGGTATAAATACTTCATGGGCGCAAATACTGAGGGGTCATTTTATTATGATCATTTGAAAGATTTAAGATAATGAGCTATTGCGTCAAAAGTTTTGCAGCGGGAAGGATAAGGTTAGTATACAAAACAAAACTAAGTTTCTGTCATTAGTATAGGTAAGTTGCTTGCAAGTGCATAGAGTGAAACGTAATTTCACTTTCGTGAAATTACGTTGTTACTCTGTCACTTTGTTACGTTGTCATCCGTTACTTTGAACATGTGATAATAAAAGCTCTAACACTTAGAAGGAGAAGTATCAAAACCACTAAATTTATATGTTCACGAGCATTTGTGGTGAAAGTGTATCAAGACTGAAATGTCAACCAAAATACTATGTCTAAAGGGTCTAAATTCAAACTTCATCAAATAATGAACAATTAGAAGAAGAATCTCCTCAATTTCGAAAGAAAACAGCATGATAATAATGAATCAAATTGCAGCAAATCTTAATCAAGAGTCATTTCAAAGTATGACCGTGTTCTTGCGCACTCCCTATAATGGGTTATTGAATATGAGTGAATTTTTTATAAACGTCTCACTTTAAAGCAATACAAGAGCTATTGGGGACGACGTCGTAGTTTTACCCCCACCCCCATGGCCAAGTGACGAGAATGACACCGGAGCAGGCACCCTCACTCCAAACTTTTATATCACACTAAGGGAAGACCTTTGAGATCCAATACCTCATCCCTATGTCTCACAGAAATTACAGTGCCTCTTTCAAAGACATGGAGGTCTGTTTGGTACTTTAATTTTTTTTTGTTATATTCGGCAACTGTTATTTCATGCCTTCCGACTTCGATGAGTGTTACACATGATCGCGCGTGTGTATTTTAACTGTTGAATAATTATTTTTTTTTGCATTATATCAACTCTATATACATACTAATTTCATTGAAATCTGTCCAGCAGTTCTAGAGATAATCGACAAAATCTAAAATTTCTCTTAATTTTGAACACCTGTGCGTCTACCCCTATCAAAGAATGTTAGTAGTTAGAACCCATATCTGTCAGTTACAACCCCATTAATCTTCTAGTTTACTAATACAGCCCCGATAAAATTAATTAATGGGGAAAAACTGTAAAAAAACGCACTATTTTTCTCATTTATTCATTTGGAGACCAAGACTGCCTTACTAATACAATTTTAGAAAGGGTTACATTTTGCTGATATTCGTTTATGCGTTAATTTTCACATAAGATCCGAATTAATGAATTCAATACAGATTCAGTTTCATTTGAAATTGCTGCATTTGGCGAAAATTTCCAGAGGTGATCGATTGGCATCCACCAAATTACGCCTGTGATACTATCAGTCTGTCTACATGTCATTTCGTTCGCAAATGGGCAATAATTAGGAATCGGCTATTAATCAACTGGGTGCACAGTTCCATTCTTTACAGCGAAGTTAATTAATCCACGGCTCTCATGGCTAACAATGTTCTCTCATTTGTACGAATGTCGCAAGACTAAAAGAATGGAATACGAATGCATTAAAAGTTCGCGTTTTTTGAGTTGCTATAATTGCAAAGTTCCGCTCATTTAAAATGGAGAGAGCTGTGAGTTGTGACAATGGCTTGTAATTAAGTCAATTATAAATACAATACATGTTGAAATTTTAATAATTTTGAGAAGATAACACGTTCTTTTTTTCGTAAATTTATCTAGATGTTAATTTGTTTTTCCTATTTTAGCTCTTTTTTTAAAAACTTGATTTGAAGACTATTATTTAATTTAGGCTTCATTGTGTTTTTTTTAAGTGAATAAAGTCACTTGAAATCATCGCAATAACAGTCATATCATTTGCAAATTTAATGCAGTTTTTATGAGACCGTATGTTATGGAATGAGCGGGAATTTATCTAGGTATTAATTTGTTTTTCCTATTTTAGCTCTCTTTTTTAAACTTAATTTGAAGATTATTAGGCTTTATTGTGTTGTTTTTTTCAGGTGAATAAAGTCACTTGAAATCATTGCAATAACAGTCATGTCATTTGCAAATTTAATGCAGTTTATTATGAGACCGTATGCTATGATAAGATGTTTAATATTTAGGTTAAGAGAGAGAACTTTATGCTCAAGAGCATTAGAAGAATTTTACTTCGAATCTCCTATCGTTGTCAATCAGTGTCACTGAAGAAAGCCAACGGCAATAAAGGATGCATTGTATTTAAAGACGCCACGTATTTTACTTTCCCTGCAGTAATACTCTTTTGTGGGAAAATTGAGTTTTACAGGTGGAAGCTCGCTTCCCAGCTTGCATTGGAAAAATAAGGTTATGGCAACTCTAGAAGATGTGACCAGAGAAACACTATTGTCGGATTTATCACGCTTTGTGACTATTTGGTGAAAAATTCGATATCGCCAAGGAATTATCGAGAAGGCTTTAGGATCAAACCCACTAGAAATTGCCATGAGGCTGCAAAAGGTTCTTTGAATCGAAGGTCGGTGGAGCTCTGAAGAAAATTCAGTCGTGCGCATTGACCGCAAAAAGCCAGAAAAACTTTATCTGTCTGAGTTCCAGCTAGTGGAACTGTTCTAATAGCTGCTTCTGAAACGTCGTAAAACTTGTTTGTAACGAGCACTAATGTAAATAATCTGTTATAATATTTAATTAATTTTATATATATATATATATATATATATATATATATATATATATATATATATATATATATATATTATATATATATATTTATTTATATATATATATATTTATATATATATATATATATATATATATATATATATATATATATATATATATATATATATATATACGTCAATTTATCTTTGTGTAGTCAACTCTACGCCTTGTCCTTTTAATAAATCTGTTACTATTCAAATGACTGGAGTCTTCGGCTGCTTTGCCCCAACAATTTTTATTAAATGGTTGAGAACAGTAATATTAATCAAGATTTAATTTCTGTCAATGAATAAATTTAACGTTTTATTTGTATATTATACCTAGATGTTATACCAGTTCTTCGCACAGGTAATTGAAAAATTAAACAATACAGATTGAAGGATAAAGATATTTTTAATGAGTTAATTTTACGCGAATTGCAAATTAAACCCAAAAAAAACTTTGTGCATATCTCAGCTGAAAAAACCATATTTGTAAAATTTTTAGGTCTGTAGCGGATAAAAAGGATTTTTTTTTTATTTATAAGGCCCCGTAACCTTGTGTGTCGAGTTTTGAAAACACCTTCCTAAGCTGATCTCTGCTTTTCAAAAGTAATACATTGTTACCGAATTGGCGCGCTCTTATCCGATAGGACAGAACCCGCGACCTTCGGATACAAAACTGAATAACTTAACCACTAGACCAAAAAGAACACTTAAGGCTAGGGATTGTTACTTGCTTATATAGATGTTACCGCTACATTACAAATTTTGTGTAAAGAACGCTTTAAGTAGTGTAAATAATTTTTATCTGGATGCGTAATACGTTGATATTACTTTCTGTTGTATTTATTTTAGGTTAAAATTATAACATTCGCAAGCAACGCCGTTCCTTATATTAAAATGGCAATTCAGTGGAAACATAGCGAAATGTTGGTGATGGAGTCAAGTTGGCATCATTTTTGACGACCACGTTGGCAACTTGACGATTTACTGAACGGTGCAGAAGTTGATGTGCTGTAACGCCACCTGGTAGGGAACTGCAACAAAGAGGATAGCGCAAAAACCTTCTCCACAAAAAAATACATATACATGCCAATTTTCATAGTGATCGATTAAACGGTATTGGAGTGATGCGAGGTCATATACAAACATCATTTTATTTATATATATATATTGATATTAGAGGTAACTATTAAAATGAAGATTAATGAGCGCCTTAGACTTGGAAGATATTTTTTTACATATGACGTGATAAAGTTTTCATTCTGACAAATCGCTTACAATAATAACCATGATACTCTGAAATGCAAAATTATCCTGATAAAGAACCGTATTCTCCAGTCTTGAGCACTATTCGTTATTTAAAACAGGCCGATGTTTTAAAAAAGCCTACATGATTTTTTTTTAGAGTAAAATTTTTCTTTTTGCCTGTTGAAAAATATTAAGATTTCAGTTTCGATGTTCAATGGGAGCCCTATTTCCGGAAACTTTTTTTCTATTTCCGATAACGATGAACATTAAGGCTCCCCTGCAAAGTCAGGGTTTGGGTCCCAAACCGGATCTTGCATTAGCCTCTCTATATGTTGGGTTTTCAGTGGCACTAGGTTCGAACTCATGACACGCTGGCCACGAGTCCCTGACCATGACCACTTGCAATAAACACCGCGGCCTTTCAGTAGATGAAAAGGCCGTGGTGGCCGAATGGTCTAGGCATCGGATCATGGCTAGCATGTCATGAGTTCAATCCTAGTACCACTAAAGATCCGCCGTGAGGGCGAACGATGCACGTAAAATCTGTCGAGAGCTCAAACGTCCTCCCGTTGCTGTGGTGTGGTAGTTAGGAGAGGGGGTGCCAGCTCAGGTGTCGTCCGCGTCACTTGACCATGGTTCTAAATTATGCGGACCGTCGCCAAAAGCCGTCGTGTAGCTGAACAGTGCGACGTTAATATTCTCCCACTCTCAGTAGATGAAAAGAATTCGTCAAGAGATTTTTCAGAAACATGTTGAAAAGGTACATACGCAATACCCCCTGTTAATTTTCCTATATCCAAGGAATGCAGTAGTAATTTATATGGTATGACTGTGTGGTACTATTTTCTTAAGTGATTGATTTCTTTGAGAGTCATTGTGTGATTGAGGAAATTAAAATTTCTTTTGTAAACATCAGGCGTAAAACATTCTCTTAGTATCGAGTAATGATTTGATTTTAACATCGTTTTCCACTCTACTTATTTCTAATTTACCATTGTAGGAGAGTTTCGCCACGATCATAACAATGAAACATTATTTAAGTTCTCGGTATCGGGTCTGGTGATCTCCCCCTTCTCCCCCCCAATATTCTCAATGGGTAATTAGATCTTTTTTGTTGCAGTCATTTAGGTAAAACCTTGCTTCATCAAGGGTAACAATGCATCTCCATTCATCTTCTGCTAAATGTTCATACAGACCTGTATCAAATACCCTCCATTCAGCCACATTCCTTTTCAAAAGATAATGAGTATTGCACTTTTTAAGCTGAAAATCTTGCTTAATTATTTTGTTTGTTCCTGCAACAATTGTTTGCAATCTCTTTCTGGATTGAAGGATATTCTCTTAACCATTAACTTACTAATTCGACGATCTCTAATTAATGTACTTTTTTCCAGTATTTATTTGGAATCTTCTTTCCATGTTGTGGTATTGCATGACGACTTTTATTTTTCGATTAATAGTGGTGCTTATTTTTTAATTAACTCAAACTTGTTTAAAATTACATAAAATCCGGCGTACAACGCGCACCTGTAGTTTCAAGCAGCATTTTTTAATTTTTAGGTCGATTCGCTTTAGGATGTGCATCCCCTTTTTGAACGAAGGAACCTCAAATGTACGTGCGAAATGATTTTTTATCTCTTTTGAGGTCATTTATTTATTATATTAGTTATATTAGTCATATTTATTTATTATATAAGGCCGTGGGTAGCCTAGTGGTTAGAGCATCAGACTCCGGACCCGAGGGCCTGGGTTCGATGCCCGATGCCACTAAATACCACCGTGTATAGACGGAGTACGTGCTCGTTAAATCAGTGGGTCCGAATGTCTTGTGGGCGGTCGCAGCAGAAACCACGAGTGCAGGGGGCTGGAGAATATTTCCCTTCAGTTCCGTGCCAAAATTGGGGAGGTGGAGATAGGTGGTGTCGCCATCTATCGTTAAGAATTCCAACCTGCCTCACAGGCAATGGCAACTTTCATTCCTTCCCTGCGGGAAGGACACGACCCCAACAACAAAATTAGTTATTATTCCAAACTTTGGAAAAAATAATATACAGTTGGATTCCTACATAACGAAGTCACTAAATCCCCCCCAAAAAAAGTTCCGTTATATGGAAAATTCGTTACATAGAGGTTAATTTTTTCTACATAAAGCAAATTTAAAATTCATAAACATTATATATATTTAAAAAAGTAATTATTCACATACCTTTTTGTAAATTATTATATATTTATTTGATATATCTTACCTATCAAAAAAAAAAAAAAAAAAAGAAAGGAAGGAAAACTGCAATTCATGTTTCTTGACGCCTTTATCCGCTTCTTGAAGATTTAAAGTTTTTTCCTTGATGCTCAAGCACCTAAGATTTGAT
>BMAO01008639.1:0-19566 GCA_019973975.1 Trichonephila clavata
AAGTTAAAAATTATAAAAAAAATGTGATTTTTAGAGAAGCACCATATTTTATTAAACAACCAAAACAATTTTATTGCGCTATCCTTATTAATGATGGTCATAAGAAAGATGAGGATGCACTGTTTTCTTTTAATTAAAACTTTAAGTAAATCGACATTTTTTTTCCAACCTGACATCTATAATTGTCACTTAACCCAGAAGATTTAAGGATTTTAAAATAATTTACCCACTTTAAGTGCTCAATGTAACGTTTTTAAGATACTCATGAGAATTTTCTTCTCGCGGATTCTTTTTTTTTCTTTTTTCGTGTTTTGATTTTGTCTTTTCTCATAAAAAATATAGTTTCAAGATCATTTCATTTTAGTTACATTGAAAATGCACTTAAGAAAATATTTAGAACAATACCTTTAAGTTTTAATGTTAATAATGATGGATAGTAAAATAGAATAAACACAGGACCATTGGAAGATGTAGAGACATAATCTATTAGAATAAACATAGCTTAACTCGTATAAACTTAAACTTAAATAATATCAGTTTGAACCTAATATGATTAGTTAATTAAGAAACTCTTATGATGTGAATTTTCAAAGTTATGATTTAGTAGTGCGATGAGTGTTTTTACTTATGTTCGCTATAAAAGTGAATTATTTTTATGATTTTTTTTCCGTCAGAGGTTATTTTTTACTATTGGTTTTTAAATACAGTAATAATGTTCAATATTAATTCACATGGTCGAATGCAAAAACATATTATTATTACAGTTTTTAAAATTTGCATGATCTGATTTAGCAAACCCAGCTAATATTTTGACTTCTTAATTGATAATATGCATTGCAGTTCATATTATTTATGCAAAGTAGTACATAATTTGTATTGCATTTTATATTTTGTATTGCTTTACATTTATTTTTATTTTCAATGAGCAACACACAAGTTTATCTAGAGATTAAAAATTTGTGTATGATTTATATTTATGAATTGCAAATTTACACCATGCATTTCTAAAACCTTTAGAACTCAACTTGAATTCACCAATAAAGGTTTTCCAAATCAAGTGAATTTTAAAATAAATGTGTTGATAAACACACGCAATTTATTATTAAATATATTAATCCCTTTTTTGTATTGGAAAAGAAAAAAAAAATATAACGTTATTCTCATATTCCAGATTACATTAGTAACACAATATTTTTCTCTTTTTTTTTCATTTCGACTGTCTAAGTTTTAAATCCCCTTTCCTTTGAAAGGCAGCATGAGTTACAGTCTCATTTTGTTATTATTATTTATGTATTAAAAACCATGTACACACCCACGCCTACAGATATATAGACACACGCTACAGATATATAGACACATACCACAGATATATGCAAACAGAGAATATTTTGCATTCTCTCAATCATTTTTTTATTAACATAAAGAATTATAGTTAAAGATATTAAAAGTATAATTTATAGGATAATCAATAAGATGAGTATTTCTAAAACAGTTTTTTAATTTATATTACAAAAATTTTATAATATGACTAGATGTTTTTTCAAAAAATTTAGACAATTCCGCTCTAGTAACTAAAGCAAATGCATAAAATCGTGATGTAGGTTTTTCAATACACGTATATACCACAATTTTCCTGAAATACGGAAAAAATAATCATACTTCGTCGCCTTAAGCAGAGTGATTTAGTTAATAGCTCAAATAAATTAACTATATATTATTTATAATTTTTTTTAAAAAAAATCCGGTATATAATTGATGACAAAAAATGTTTCTTAAAAAAGTTCATTTTAAATTGAAAATTAAACATAGAAAATTTAAATATAAGAAAGTTAGCATTATTATTAATCAATATAAATAGTTAAGGCATAACTTTAGATCTGTTAAATGAATTGCTTACTAATTCACGACACCCCATCTCTTATTTGAACTTTCAGCACTTTACTGCAGACTGAAAGCTTAATTGAAAAGCATACCGTCATCATACCTACAATGGAGCCTTCGGCAAAACGGGAGAGTAACTGAATTAACTTCTTAAACGTCAAGTTAAATATTTCCTGCTATTTACCTTCTGAAGCATGACAGTATTTTAAATTAAGGGTGTGGAAAAATAGCAAAATAGTATTGTTGTTACTCTTTACAAAGAAAGTTGACTTTGTTAATAAATGAGAAGCCCTTTTAAAGACCTATAATAGATTAAATGAATAAATTCCAATTAATAATCTACTTTCACATAAATTATGTAATATTTCATAATATTTTATGTTAGTAATATACTTTATGATTATTATAACTTTAATAAACGATATATATAACTATTTTTCAAACAAACATTGTCTAGACGGATTTTTGTGTGTTTCGAGCAAGTTAAAAAATTATAACAAAAATAGGTATTCAAGGAAAATCCCACACCTACAGACAAAATTTTTATTTATATTTTCAGAAATATCAAAATTCCATAAAATTTACAAGGAAGACATTTAGAAGATTAAAAGATTATGTCCTTTAATAGAATTATTACATACAGTAAAACAAATGTTTGCATATTTGAAAACACTCATTATAAAATCCGATTAACTAAGTTTTGTTATTCGGTGCACAAGCGTCGCCATCTCTCCCTGAGCTGCATTGTCAAAGGACTTAGAAGCAATAGCCATCATGCTGACAATCCACGCTACTGAAATTTCGTTGTTTCTTACCGCAAGCATGCCTATTTCCAGACTAATGGTCCGTGAAGTGGTTGTAAAGTTTTGCAAAGCTGACCTCACGGTATGTCTCTCCTCTCAGGTGTTAATAATCTCAGAAAGTGGAGAACCTGCATGCCATTTAGTATGTCTCTCAGCAACCCATTGATTCCATATTCGCATGACAGTGGTTGGGTTTCGACCAGTGCGAGGAGCGATATCACAAAGCAATAATCCACGCCCTCGATATGCAAAACTCTTGCCTCTAGTGTCATCATTATAAAATATAACTGTTTTGAATTTTTTCTTAAGATTTTACAAATAGCAATTTATTATATCTTTAGCATTCTCTTTATCTGAAAAACTTAAAATAATTTTAACTGAAAGTTTGTTGATATTTATATAATATCTTCTATTACAAATATCCCTATATAATTTGTTTTCCTTATTCTTTTCTTTTTGCTTATTTATTACTTTGTTCAGTTTACAGGGATATTTAGAGCTGTATATATAATTTAAATAGATGTCAGGATTTGAACTTGAGTATCATGATTTGTAATTAATCGCGATCAATCGCGTGGGGTGTTCTGTATACCCCAGCCACAAGAAAAGCTTCCTAGGATTCCAAAAACAATGCGCAGAACCACGATTTTTTTCTGTAGTGGCACAGTTTAGGTAATTGAACCTTCAGGCCTGATGCAATCACTCTCGTTCGGACGAAGGAATCTTAACGACCTTTAAAAGTTTATCTGGGGTGCTGAGAACTCCCCGCGAGCAATTTAGTTATATTTTCGTACTCGAAGAATCTATAAAATAGGGTAAGTTCGTTTATGTTTCTTTTCAAATATATTAATATGCATATATATTTTATTTAAATTTTCAATAATTATAGTATAAAAAATGTCCTTAAACCATATGAATACAGTCTGCTCTGAATGTTTGGACAATGATTAAAATATGTGTTTTTTACTTTCTACTATCCTCAACAATTTTTACAAAGTAAGTTTATTACTGGTATATACGTTTTACTTGTGGTTTATGAAAAAAAATATAAAAATTATGTGTTTTAAAATGAAAATTTTGCAGGTTTAGTTTAAATTAATGTTAGTCTTATTTGTATGCAATTAATTTAATCATTTCATTTGCCTAATACAAAAAACATCTTGCACTTTATAAATATGTATCATAATTGATTTTTTTTTCATACTTAAATACACGCGTTAAAGGTTTGGGGTGTTCTCTACACCCTGCGAGTAACGATGGAAGCAAAAATAGGCGCGAGTGACCGCGGGTTAATTATTGAAGATCACCATTACTTTGGAATGTTGAGGTTGTTCAACATACCTATTATTCAATAAAATGATACAATGATAAAACAAAAAACATAGCACTTATTCTCATTAGTGTACTATTATAAATATCTATTTATATTCCTGATTCATTTCATTTTGAAGTATTAAAAAAATAACAAACTTCATTACAGCTATAAAACTGTAGGTGTGGTCATACAGAGATTGCTATAAAACTCATCAAGGGGATGAATGCATCACGCACATTACGAATGATAAAATGCCTTTTCTTCGAAAGACTTATGTATGCATTCGAATGAACTTCGTTAAATACAGAAAAAAAAACATTAAATATCTGCTATTTTCTATTTAAGGTAATTAGTCTAAATCATAAAAAGAAAAAAATAAATAGATCAATTATTTGTAAAGTAGGGTTTGCAATCATATTTTCATATGTCATATTTTCAATCCCGGGATTAGGATTGGACCATTTATTAAAAATACTTACATATTAGCATAGTTAAAATTGCATAATAAAACATAAAATATAATTAAAAATTGATTTAATATCAGTTTAATGAAACAAATAAAAAATTAATTCATCATAAAAAACAAATAAAAATAGTACATAATGAAAATTTTTTTAAAAAAGCATTTCTTCATTTCTTGTGTTTCTGTAAATAAGCTTATAAAAACACAGCTCCTCTGGCGTTTCATCATTGGAACGGCTTCTTATTCTTGTTAGAAATTGTCCTGTCGTACAAAATGCACGTTCGAATTCTTTACTAGTAGGTATTATCGTCATTAAATAGGAATATGCTTTTTTCAGGTAGTCACAACGTCTCCCTCCATTTTCAAAAAAGAGATATTTCTTTTTGAATTTATGATGACAGTGTCTCAAATCTAATAGACTGCATTGGTGCATATGTATACCTCTTTGATACTTTTATATAGTTCTTCTGCTACCCTTAATGGATTTTGTATATAGATTGATTTAGTTATTGAATCAGAATGGGAATCAATTTCAAGTGACACCTCATTTGAAATTGAAGATCCAGTTGCATGAGCTGTTAGTAATACAATGGGATTTGAAGTGCCTTAAGTCTTCCAAGCTGATCCGCTATTAATTAACGACATTTAATTGAAGAAGGAACTGTGACAAAATATATGCTTGGGATGTTGCTTTTATTATTGTGTAAGCATTGCCACTTAGATCTTTGCGACGTTCTCCCATACAGTGCATATACTTTTGAAGTGATAACTTCTTTAGACGCGTTTTGCTGGTGAGTGAACTTAAATGGTGCGTGAACTTTAATGGTGAATCGAAGCATTGCTACGCTCGGGTTTGTAACTCTCGTAACAACGCAGATCGGAATTTTCCTTAACAATGTAAAGTCCTTCAACAAAAAAGACTTACAACAATGACAAAATTTGGGGACGAAAACCGGTTTTCAGCCAAACTGGAATTTCATGACGTGGCTCTATTGACTGTAGTGAGTAACTTTACTTTAAAATATAGTCGGTTATTAGTAACTTCTTTACGCTCGTTTTGCTGGAGAGTTAACTTGAATGAATGGCACGTTCGGGTTTGTGCTCATACCACTTTTTTTCCCATTGTTGTAAGAATGTTATTGTTACATCAATGACAAAATTTAGCGTCGAAAATCGGTTTTCAGCCAAACTGGAATTCCATGACGTTTCTCTAATGCTTTTAAGATGCGATTAACTTGAAATATATTGTTAAAATCCTAATTTCTACAATGTTTTACATTTTTTTACAAATTTCTATGGAATTTCTTGGATTAAAATTCAAAAAAAAAAAAAGGAAAAAGAAAGTTACACTTATTTTTCAAGTAGTTTGATACATTGTAGATTTTTTTAACGCTGCCAAGTTAGACTGAGATGAAATATTGTAAAACTTCTTGAAAAAATGTATGGAATTTCTTAATTTTGAAAATTGCTATGTTTCTTTTTCTTTCTTTTTTTGCATATGTAATATTTTTTTAAAAAGCACTTTTCCATTTCAAGAAGCCATAAAAATGCAACGAAAAAAAATGCTAAAATCACCAAATGCCTGTAATAATTAATTGCAATAAATGTACGACAGAATTGACCTATTTGAGGTTCATGAAGCATGTGCAGAAAAAACTACTTTCTCATGCATTGTAATTGATTGTTTTTATTATTTTTTTTATTTTTGAAAAAGCAAATTAGAGTGAAAACTTTTAAAGAATATAAGAAAATGCTGAAATGTTTTTATCACATCGTATTATTTACATTTAGGATATTTCTTTATACAGTGAATTCAAACAAATATCTAGGTTTATATCTCCCATACATAATCATAATGAATAAATAGTTTTATATGACAATACTAATACACCTTGTTTTTTATTCACCTAACTAATCCCTGAAATAGCATAACAAAATTTGAAATTATCACTTCTATCGTGTGGTCATAAGCACAAACACTCTTTTTTTATGCATAGCACTTATAAATGCGCAAAAAATTTCTACGTACATATTTCATAAACAGAATATAAATTTTTGAAAAATTAAACTCTTAGAAAATTTCTATGAGGAAAAAATTTTTAAATATAATTCAGACAACAATTAAATCCCGAAGTTAGTTATTTTAATCCCGGGATTTCCGGGGTTAGAAAAAACACCGGGATCACAGGGCTGAAAAAGCCCTACTAGATATCTTCCAAAAATTCTAAATGGCTCTCTCCAAGTTAGCTGACACCGGACATCCTGAGGGTGGGAGAAATGTCCATTTTCTGACCCCACTCGCTACGGGGAGAAAGTTAGAGATGAAAATAAGAGGAAACATGAATTTCACGGTTTAACATATACACCCGTCTCGAACCCTTGAAGGTTCAACACGTAAGGAAACTAACATTAACCATATACAGTAGGAAAAAAAGTAAATAAGATACATTAAATGTAATACCAGATTCACAATACTTTGGAAAAAAATTTTAAAATATAATTCAGACAAAAATTAAATTTCGGGATTAGTTATTTTAATCCCGGAATCTCGGGATTGGAAAAAACCTCCGGGATCCCGGGACTGCAAACCCTATTTTAAAGGAAACATTAGAAAAAAAGCATGAGAGAGAAAACATAAGATATGTGAATAATATTATGAATCATTATCTTTATATTCTAAATATTAAATAGAAACGGCAATTTTAAAGAGTAGTCTTATCTTTTTATTCCATTATTTTTAGCTAATGAATGTCTAAGAATAAGTCAAATACAAATCATATGGATGGTGAGTAAGTGAGTGTGCGCATATAACATCAAATTTAAAGTTAAAAAAAAAGAGCTTTTGGATAGACCTTGTAATTTTGAATACCACCCCGTGACTTGGACAACATTTTAACTGGCACCGCATTCATTTAATTTCAACACTACGCCGACGTGATGACTTTGAGCCATGACAAATTTAACATGCTTCAGCCCCTTTTAAAGGCAGGTCTTCATTTGAATCAGTGTGTTGATAATAATAATTTTGAACGTGAAGGGGAACATTTAAACCTTATCAAATTATTTCATATGGAAGTTAAGAAACTTTAACATTTCGAAGTGATTAAAAATATCAATGACTCTTTATAAGAGTCAATTCTTAACATATATTGATACCGATAGTAAAGAATAAAATTAAGGATTTATAAACCACTTAAGAGAAACATAATACAATTTAAAATGTGTTTTCTTTTTGATTTGTTATTTTTACATCATTGATATTCATGGGTTAAGACTAAATTGAACTTTAGCACTGAATATTTTTAGCTATAAATTTAAAATTGTAAAGATAAAATTAACATATTTAGAATTGAAATTTTTTCGTCTTCTAATAGGCAAAAACAGAAAACGGAAGATATGCCTTAATTGTGCATATGACTAA
This sequence comes from Trichonephila clavata, assembly GCA_019973975.1. Classification (NCBI taxonomy): domain Eukaryota; kingdom Metazoa; phylum Arthropoda; class Arachnida; order Araneae; family Nephilidae; genus Trichonephila; species Trichonephila clavata. The sequence goes on from BMAO01008639.1 coordinate 7,884, forward strand.
ACATTTTACAATCTATACTTAAAGCTTTGATATATCTTTTTTTATTTATTTTAAAATAGTATATTTGTTAAAAAATATGTGAAAATGGAGAAATTACCTGTGTCTCAAATGATATTTCATAAATCTGATGCGAGTTTATACATATTTTATTTATTCATTTATTTTATTTTATTCATATAATTGAGGAATGCCGTAATTATAAATAAAACTATAGTTATTAACTGATAAAGTATTCTTATCAATCTAGCATATTACACAAGTGAAAAATACAATGTTTGGAAAAAGAATATTTAATTGGTTCGTTATACTTGAAAATTCAATACAAACCAGCACAATTCATGCATAATGTAAATGCAGTGCTTCTCAAAGTTTCAATATTTGGGACCCAATATTTAAAAGTAATTTTCATCGACCTCCTCCATACAATAAAAATGAATTTAATTCAAAGATACACGTTGCAACTGAAGCTACTGTGGTAAATTTAACTGCAACCAGTTAGAGACTGTTAACTGTGACTGAGTGGAGTATGGTATATAAATACCGCGCAACTATGAGAAATGTTTCTGTAAATAATAATGTGTTGTACTGTGCAGTAAGATAGTTATTAAACTAATTTAAGAAGTAAATGTGTATCTAAATATAGTTGAAACCCACATAAACACAACAGCTACAATACGACTTTAATATCTTAAGTGTCATCGGCGAATATAGTCTTTCTCAGATAAAGCGTTAATTGCCCAGAATGTATATAGACGTCCTTCTAATTAGAATATTTTCTGTGCACTGCTATCCCTAAAATTATTCCGAAGACTTTAGAATGCAATAAAATGACTTTAACTGTGTGTATGTGCTTGTGGAGGATTTACTTATTTCAGAGGATTTGCTTATTTAATCCCTTTCTCGTACTCTCAATACACCATATACGCTTGTATACGTGCATTGGGGAGAAAATGGCATAACTTTTAAACAGCAGTTACGGATTAATTATACATCGTAAAAATTATCAAGATGAATGCAATATTTTGCATATAATTTTATGTATAACAAGCCTTAGGGGGTCACTGATAATTAATAAATTTGTTCTTAATTAGTTTTGTTAAATTAACTATAAAATACATTATGAAGTACTGATACATGTGTTAGTGTATTATATCAGAGTGGATGTGTGTTTTTTATTATATCAAAATGTATTTTGCTTGCATACTTTCAGTTAATTAATATTTTTTTTAAATATTTTTTTTGCTGTCAACTTTTCAATATACTCGCGCTTCTATAGTAGAGTTATCACTCCCTCCTGGGGAGGGCGTGCCCTACAGTTTGATAGACCCTGCTGTAAATGGGAACAAACTTGTACCATTGAGAAAATGCTTTTCAGTAAATGATGCATTTCTTGTGATCGAGAATCAATGTTGCCTCAGAGTAAATTAGGTTATCAATGAATCACTTGATATTGTTTCCTCATCTGTAAAATTGAACTCTGGTTAATTGTGGTAGAAATTAATACGACAGAGAGACAGAGAGTTACACCTACTAATATTAAAAACATTCGAAAGATATACAATTAAATTTTTGTAAGGAGATATGTTTTGATAAAAATGTTTGTTGTACAATTTAATTATTGTTAAAAAACTTTTCAGTTGAATGGTTCACTAACTTAAAATATTTGTATGCTTAGCATCTTCGATAATCAATGTCTAAATAAAAAGAAGGAAGTTTTAGGGAATCCGTATTCCTATTCTTATTATGATACTCCTATTTTTATTATTGTTATGCAGAGATATAAGCATTAAATTTAACTCTGGTGGATTCTGGAAGAGTCAAAGATTGATAGAAAAGCCTATACTCAGTGAAATATATTAAGCATTTACATTGCATTTTAATAAAGGAATTCGGCTTTTTCTAGATATTTTACAATGCCAAACTTATCTATTGCTTGGAACTATTTTTATTATGCTTTTATCATTTGCATACTTTATCTATTCAAAAATACTTATATATAAATCTATATTTGTTTCACACAGAACGTATCTACTTCTACGTGAATCAAATGATATTTTTGAGCACATTGTAGAATACTGAGTAAATAAGTGACAAAACAATTCGGGTAATATGCCCATGTGCTTACGTAAAAGCAACTTTTTCCAAATGTTACCAATTAAATAAAGAAATAAAAAGAAAAATTAAACATTAGATTACCAATAAAAATTAGATTACCAATCAAACTGAACAGTACCTAACTTTTATTTTTTATTGAACAATATGCTCTTTGCATCGTTACTATCTTGAAATGTCTTGCGCGTTTTTTCTCTTTTCTTATTTCACTTTCGAATACTTTGAAAAAGGACATATTCATTAAAATTAGCATTTAAAAAATAAAAAAATGAATTATTTTGCTGTCGAGTTGTTGGAACATATTTGCGTTACTAGTGAAACTACTAACTGTGTATACTAATTAAAATTAATCAAAGTTAAATTGGATATTCTGCATTTTTTGAGGTAACTTTAACATCAAAGTTTAACTAAAAGAAATAAATTTGAAACTTAATAATAAAATACAGAGCTTGGAATAAAACATATTTTTACAGCTTATTGAACAACAATTTATAGATACTGTTCAACTCGCCTTTAACACGTATGCCATTTACATCTCTATCCTTTACACATTCTGAAACTCGTGAATTAGGTATTTATTCTTTTGATAAAGTATTTGTTTTGCTGTGTAATTAGAGTGTTTTAAGAGGTATCAGGGGTGTTAACTTTCTCTAGAGGGCTAAAAAAATAAACAATATTCAAATATATATAACTCTTTGAAATTAAAATTTAGCAATTCGAATCTTTTACACATTATTTATAAGGGAATGGAAATTCAGAAAAGTGTAAAATGCTTAAAATATAATCATAGTTTTAAAAACTATAAGCATATGAAAATAAGAAATATTTCTATGAGAAATAATTAAGTTTTCCATTGCGTATGCTACATTCTAAAGTAGTAGCTTTAATTATTACCATTAAGTTGATTTATAAAGTTAAATGTACCCTTATTACACCGTAGTACTTTTAAATAAATATAATAATAAAGTATACTTTTTAAAGAATAAAAAAATTACATTTTAATTTTTTTTTTAAATTTTCAATATATTTTAAATATTTTGAAATACAAAATATACATTATTCTTAAATTAGTAGGGTGTAAAGAGTATGATACAATTTATAATTCTATAAATTTTTATACATTAAAAGTTACTATTTTAAAAAATAGCGTGCGCAGGTAAAAATTTCTTAATATTTATTACAGAATTATTTCTTATTTGCATATGCTTATAATTTTTAAAATTATAAATATATTACAAACATTTTCTAATTTTTTGAAACCATATACTTTGTAAATAATGTGTACAAGATTCGAGTTATTTCATTTAAATTTAAAAGAAAAATAACTGTTTGAAAATTGTTTAATTTTCACCCCTCGAGACAAAACTAACACCCCTGAGACTTCTTAATGGTGTTCGTGGATTAAACTCTCCAAACTACGGTGTGTGATTGCATGGTTGTTACTGAAGCGCATATATATATATGCTATAATCATAATATAAAGGAATTGTACATACTCGCTTTAGGGGCAGAAACCTCGGAGGAAAATAAATTCAATTTAGCTTTTCTTATTTGTATCGATCATAGAAGTATCGAAGACAACGGACCATATAGAATGATTAATTTAGGGAAGAAAAATGTTGACATTCACCCAAGTATTTATAAATAAACAGAAATTGTGAAGTACATGAAATTTATTGAAACATAAATTGTTTATGAATAAATATCACAGTTTGAAGTTACACAAGAGCTATTGGTGATGGTTTTCCTAATTTTGAGCCCCAACAAAATGCTAAGACGATAAGCAAATTTGCAACCCACTGTCCTTGCTTCCAAATCACGTTATGTGACGACTAGCCTCGACAGATTCAAAAATTCTTCCTAGATAAAATTCAACAAGCGTTTTTTTCTACAATAAACATACAAAATGGGATATAATGATTGTATGTGGACTTACTAAATTAGCCTAGTATTTCACCAACTCAAAAATAAAATATAAAATGAAACAAACAAATAAAGCATAACTTTTAAACAGTGTTTAACATTGCCAGTGAATTGGAAGTAATTTCAGTAAGTTTTTAAAAATTCTCTTAACATTTAAAGCTTGGGATTTCATCATATGTACGAGTAACAGATTAGGGACATGGGTAGCCTAGTGGTTAGAGAATCGATCTCCAGAATGGAGTACCTGGGTTCGATACCCGATCCCACCGAATACCCTCCGAGTACACTCGGAGTACGTGCTTATTAAATCAATAGGTCCGAAAGTTCGTGGGAGGTCGCAGCAGAAATCATGGGTTCAGGTGCTGGATAATATTTACCCTCCCCTCTAGACCTTGCCTAAATTGTGGAGAGAAGTGGAGTAGCCATCTATCATGCAGAAGTTCAACCTGCCTTAGGATCTGGCAACTCTCCTTTCCTTCGGGGAGGCCAAGAAACAACAACAATAAACATATTACATATGGTTGTGATGTAATGTTTTTCTTATTAAAAATCCAAAGCCAAAGATCTAAACAAGAAATGAAAATGATTAAAGAAAGTATTAAGAAAAAAAATTAATAATTATCCACACACACACACACAATTCGGTAACTTGATACATGTGAATAGGAACGCATTATGTATCATTGCATTTTAGTAGCAACATATTTATTTATTTTTTTACATTTATTATGAAATTCGAAAAACCAATAACTGCTTGGGAGTCACAAATATTAGTCATATTTAATGTCTCATTTTATCAAATCTGAATTCCCTCACGCGTAAGGGAACAATTTTCTAATCCATTTTGGAAGCAAATATTCATTTGAAGTTTTTCTGCTTCAAAATTCTGTTTTCATCAAAGACTTATAAACTTGAAAACTTCTAAAAATAGTCTTCCAAATCTTATTTTCCATACAATGATCATGGCATAACTTTCTTGCATTGCAGGTCACCATGTCTCAGAAATGTACATTGACGCGCTTTGTTCCTTTCTTTATGAAAGTAAATAGTCCATAATATGGTAGTAAAATTTCCATTACATCAATTATTTTTATTTAAGCACTAAGCAATTTTGTTATGATGAGTGATTAGACATTGTCTTATGATGATCACTTCAGCTATATTGTCAAGTGCACTGACCCTTTATTTGTGATGTCTGTGGCAGATTCTCACAAACTTCATGCATAATTCCCTCATCTAAATCTCTTACGAAATGTTTCGTACTTGTTTTTTAAAAATGAGTTTTCTAAGTCAAAATGACCAAAGTTGGATAATTATCTATCACTTTCACTCGGATTTCTTCAGCCATCAAGTATCTTACTGAAACACGAAACATATGAAAATATACATTTGTTGAAATCATTTAATAGAATTCTCAATGTACTCTGTTTAGGCTTTGAGATTTAAATAAATGGCCATTCAGATAATAACAATTAAACATTATTACTGGGATTACAAATTACTAAATATTTAGAGTTTCATAAAAAATCACTGTAAAAAACAAATGGCCAACAATATAATTTTAAATAATGATTTCATTCACTTCTAAATTTACGTAACTATATTTTCATAGAACACAAAAGTTTAAAAATGTGACAAATAAAATTCCTTACTACCGTATTTATCTGTTGATTACCTTTGAAAACAATTTATTCAAATTGAACTAATTTTAGTTAATTAAATAAACGATGTTTTGGTACCAATTAGGTACCAAAGATCTCAAGAAGATATAGGTGTATGTATGGCTTTATTTAAAGATTAAGAAAATCCCTGTAGAGAATAAGTGCACGTTTAAAAATACAGATAAAAGCCAATTTCAAATGGAAGGTAAATATAAAAGTTGAACAATTTTTTTTTATTTCACGTTATAATGAAGATTCAAATGATCTGATTAAAATTAATTTAATTACACTCTTCGTATCTTGAACTCACATAGTTTACATTATACATATGTAATTACTGGAAACAATGGGAATAGCATAAGGTAAAACTTGAATTGTTTCTATAGAGCTCAGTATCGAAAGACGAAGTTCAAATTAAATTAACACAAATTGGGACTTGTTATTTAAATGTAATTTTTAACAGCAATCCTATCAAGTTCGAAATAGAAAAAAAAATATCTTCGAAAGCATCAGAAATTAAATGATTTGCATAAGATGAGTCGTGCAAAGACGGTGTTTCCATGGATTTGAAAAGTGTTAAATTGTATACACATACAAGAATGGTATTGAATTTAACTAAATATTAGACACACATTTATAAAATTAAAACAGACCGTACAATGATTATTAGTATTAATATAAATTATCCATATCGGTATTAATGTTATTTAAAAGAATAACATCATAATGAAAAACACTACTATCCATACAAGTTTATAATGAATTAAAATTATTTAATTATTTAGATAATAATTTTAATAAAATTTGAATTTGAGATATTTGGCAATTGATATAGAAGATTTCCTTTATGAAAGATTACCAAATTGATGCCTCTAATACACTGTTTTGGAAAGATGTCTCTAATAAAAAAGCAATGAAATAAATTATTTAAAAAAAACAATATGATATGAATTAAATGTATCATCGATTAATGAGTTGACGTAAATAAATCCTACAGAGTGATCTAATCGCTGTTTATAAATGACACTGACCTCCAAAAGTTAAGGTATAATTTGTTTGATGTTTTTAATTTGAAAAGGAATGAACATAAAACGTGAAATGTACAGGTACTTATTGTACTTGATACATAGGTTACCATTAGGTAAACTGACTTTAGAACAAAAAAGTACTGTTGAAAGAAAAATTCTTTAATGTGGGAAGCAAACTATCACAGGTGAAGAAAGATGTCTTGGAACCATTACAGACATGGATTTCAATAACAAAATTCCCACTCCTAACTGTACTGTATTACTTGCATTGATAGTTCCCTTTTGCCATTTAAGTTGTTATATACTGAAATGGGAAATGAGAATTAAATATAAAGTAGCCTTTTTTCCAGCTCATGTAAGGACTTTGGAATCGAAATTAATTCACCAACCTGTCTACCAAGGAAGTCCCAAATATCCTCTATTTTCTTGGAGATTGAGCTGGCCCTTCCATTCAATCCAAGCAATGATCTTGAAGATGATTCGCGCTAAGCACACATCGGTACTTTCGAGCATTATCATCCATCAGAATTAATTCATTACCAATAGACGTAGGTGAATATATAGAACAAGAATCTCACTCCGGTCAGAATTCCTCCATGGATCTCATGCAGATTAGTGTGACCACCAAGAAATACCTCTTCTAAAGCCATGATTCCACCATCTATTTTTCAACATTGTTGGGTTGGTTGTATCTAGTGCGTTTTTCAATGCAAATTAGCAGACACAACCTGAATCACACTTCAGTGTAAACCTACACTCCTCTGTGAAGGGTACGGAAAACCACAGCTGCCTGACCAAGTAAACGTGTTCCTTTGCCCAATATAAAAAGGCGCATTTCTGTCGATGGCTTACGGAAACACAACAAATTGTTTGTTTTGTAAAGAGGTGTGTATTGGGAAGGTATTTTTGTAACTTTGTAGCGAACATTTTTGTTCTTGATACAACAAAATTATTTGCAACCTACTGAGGCATTGTAGTCCTTCTCGTTTAACCCGAAAGAGAAAAAAAAAACAGTCTCCTGCTGATGTTCTAACTCGCGATTGCCCTAGAACATGTCTTTTAAGTACATGATCTTTAAATTCCAATCGACCCTATCGTCGTTGGATCACACTCGGAGCCAATTTGTGACGCAATAGAAACGTCAGCTTGTGACAAGCTATTTTCCTTCCATTCCAATGCTTACCACCTATATGGTTTAGGTAAACAACTTGTTCAAAATATTTATAGACCCTTTTGTATATTGTAAACGAAAATAAGAACAACTAATGATGATCATAAACCTTACACATAACGTGCACACCAAGCAACTTTTGAATTTGCCAATTTTATGTGTTTTCTACTTAAATATATGTTGCAGCTTTTTTTTAAATAAAAGTTATAACTATAACTTTTTTCAGTATTTTCCTTCAAGTACATTATTATTATTTACATAAACAATGAAATTCATCACTGATGCCCTTTTTAATACATAACTTCAAAAAAAAGAGCTGTACCTTAATTGTTCGAGATCAGTGTACTTTTAAATCTTTGAAATAATTGATATCCAGAAAATTCTAATTTGTGTGTGTGGGTGTGTACATATGTTTAATTTTTGATTGTAAAAGTATATAATGAACATTTAAATTTTTTACAAAACAGATGTTAAAAAAGGCAAAATAATATTATTGTGTACTCGATTTATATATATACATTATGATGATATATGTATATAGGATTAAATTACGTATACATATTAATGTATACAATGATTTTATGTTCCAATTCTTTGAGATGAGGTGTTCTTTAATTCATTATTCCTTAATCGTGCCAGCCCTCGCTTAATACTGAAATGTTTATTTATTTCACAACAAAATACAATTTTTTAATTACAACTTTAACTTTTAAAAGGGCCACATCGTTCGATATAACTGCATGTGATGAGGCGATAAAGTATTTCAACAGCCCCCAAGTATAACCAATCAGTGAAATATATCTGAAAATGATATGATTAAAGGAAATTCTAAAATTCCGGAAGTAAGTGTATAAAAGCTGAGATATTTTGAAGTGAAGAAAAGCAAATCTTTTGTTCTTCGTATACCTCTGTAGCTCTTTTTGACACTTATAAGACTACTTCAAATCATTATTTTCAAGTAAAATTTCAACAAATTTAAAGCGTTTTGAAGCAAAGTTTGTCATATATATGAACAAATATATATATATTTCGTTCTTAAAATTTAACTCACTGACTTGACGAAAATGTCGAAATAGAAATTGATTCCTCCAGATAGGGGCATAAAGAAATGACATCTCATTCAGAATACATGGACTTTCTATTGATTGTATGTTGAAGTAGTATATTTCATTCCTATTATATTACTACTCTGAAACTGGAGAAAATTTGACAGATACGAGGCATGTCGTATATATGGCAACGAATAATTTAGAAAGCGGGTGAAGTATAGACATATCCAAGTGACATTTATTGCTAAGAGATTTTGATATCCTACAATTGAAATCTAAAATGACGGTTTTTGATCTAGATGTTATCTTAAAGCGATTATGAGGTGTTGTGCAAAGCTAGAAACATCATAAATATATTTAGTTTTCAAGATTATAATGCTAATTTTAGTGTATAAGCAAATAGCTTCCTAAATATGTATTTTTAAACCTTTGAATAATTTTCTTTGAAATTTCTGGTGTCATACACGTATTCTGACCTTTAAACTAAAATTCCTAGAATTAGAAAAATAATATACGAGTCAATATTTTTATGTAGTGCACTAAGAACTTAAAAATTTATTCTTATTATGTTAAAACGTAATATTATCGTTACATAAGTTAATGCAGAAGCTTATTTTTATTTTAATATAGTTAAAACATTTTTTAGAGTTAAGTCGTTAATCATTTAAAATTATTAGTTATAGACTGGACCCTCCAAATACCAAGGGATTTACTATTTGATTTTAAAAAATCCTGTAAATATAAGGTTAATTTTCAAATTCATTCAATATTATTAACCTGTCTAAATATTTAGCATTGTTGAATGCATACTTAAAACTATAAAAACTATAAAAGTCTATAATGGCATGCAATATTCAAACACATTCAGTTATTGCATTTGAAACCCTTAAAGCTTTTTTGTTCTCAACTTTCATTGATACAGTTGCTTGATCTTGCATACACATACATATAAATAATTATCGGCATGCAAATTCAAAAAATTTTAATTGCTACAGCATACACCAACCACTATTATTTCTTATGAATGAATCAACTGGGTTTTTTTAAAATCCGTATCTTGCAGGAGTTATTTGAAAAATATTGAAATAACACTCTTCCATGATTGCTGGAGGTAAGGAAATCTAGCTATTTCATCATCTTTATATATTATTTGAAACATAATATCTATATTCTACGTATTAAATCTTGATGTGAACCATTAAATTGTTGTTTTAGATCGTGATAAAAACATGAACTTCAATATAATTAGCTCGAATAAAAAGTGTTCCCGCAAAATCTAAAAAAAAATGGGCTTGGGAAAAAAAATATTTTGAAAAAATAAATAAATGATTATTGTGTCTTCTAGTAGATTTTATAGTTTTATTATCATATTTTAACCAAATCTAATTTCAAGAACTATGTTTGAAACACAACCAAATTTAAAACAGCTCTAAAAATATGAAATTGGCCATAGTAATATTAATTCTTTGAAAAACAGTTTTCATAAAGAAGTATAAACAAACAGTTCTCATTTAAAAAGATTAGATAACAATAAGTTTTTTTTGATGATATGTAATGTAATTGAAGTACACCATAACTATCATACGGGGCTAATAGAGGTAAGTAAAACCAACAAAATAAGATAAATGAAATAAATAACAAACGCAAGGAATCAACGTTTAGGTAAAAAATATTTTAATTAGTAAGCCATAAATAACACTTAGATGCATATATGTACGTATACGTATTATACACAAGAAATCTGAACTTTTTATTCATATATACATTATTTGAGAAGAATCATTTTCAGATAAAATAAAAAACATCTCCAGTTCGCATCGATTTAATTCGCCATGACACCAACAACTTTTTTTAACACTCCCAACTGATCTCTTCTCATTTCCAATCCATCTCCTTACTTCATGAAACTAACGTAATACGTCTTGCAAAACTTTTTGCGTTCTATTAGAAGACCTTCCTAATATAATGTAATAACGCACTAAAGAATTTTGTCTGTATCCGTTTTTTCAATGCTAAGATCATGCTTACATTCGTTTTAAATTCAATTGTTTGAAGCTCTTTCGCTATTTTAAGGAAAATTATTTTCCTCACTAAAGCATCATGAATTGTTTTCTATTTTGAAACACCATCAAAATAAAAGAAGGAGAAGAAAGGAAAAATGATATTTAAGAATAGGTGGGCAAGATTACATATGCAATGTTACAACTAAAAAAAATATTTTTTTCAAGGCCTGGTTGAATTTAAAACCTTTCTTCGAGAAGCAAATTTGAAAATTTTAAGAACAATATAAAACATTCCTTATCAAATTTATTGAGGGGAAATTATTATTATAATATAATACTTGTTTTCAAAATGGATATGGAAATAAACACTAATCAGTTAAAAGACTGAAAAGATTTATATAAGATATTAATTAAAATTATTGGTTAACTTGCAGAGATTTAAGAAATATACTAAACAGGAAAAAAAAAACCTATACACAAAATTTCTTCATTCCCTCTCTCTTTCTCTTTTTATATATATATATATATATATAGTATAATGAAATAAAAATAACAAAAATTATACAGCCAACAGTATATATATATAATATCGTTTCTGGAACCACTCCAACACAAATTAGCCTTGTGACATGGGGGTTGTCCTGTTGGAACATTCCATTTCCAGCTGGAAAAACAGAGGCCATGTAAGGGTGCAACTGGTCTGCAAATGATGTTCAGATACCTTGTAGCATTCACG
>BMAO01008640.1:0-25737 GCA_019973975.1 Trichonephila clavata
TATTAAAATATCTATTATAGATCAAAATAAATTAAGTCAAAATAATATCGGATGTATTCTAATAATTAGCACTAAACAAGCATGATTATTAAACAATATTTTTAACGAATCCAATAGTGTAAATACCCAAAAATTATTCACTCAGCTCAAATCAATTCGTTGTAATAAAGGTACAAGAAGGACAAATTATATTTACTATTTACAAACCCAATTCCATAACCACGGCAAATTTTATTGTTAACTGTTTATTCCTTTTTTTCCTCCTCCACTACTGTGTTCCATAACCATTTGAACTCTGGTATTTTACATTTACAAATTCATCCCTGTAACTACACAAATCGAGAACAAAGACAAGAACATTTACTGTTCAATATTTCTTCTACATAATCTACAGTTGTTTACAACGATAAATACTTTAGATATTTATTCAAAAAGAAAATCGAATAAATAATAATAATTGAATGCCTGCCTAGTATTATATGCACATTAAGAATTTCTCCTAATTTCTATGAACACATTGCCAACAAGCCCCACGTTATTTCTTTTATCAAACCAAAAGATATATTTTCGGTTTTTTTTAATCAAAACCAAAGTACCGTAAAATCCTGCGTATAACACACACCTTTTTCCAGAAGAAACTTGAAATGTACTAATAAAGTCCTCTTATTTTTTGAAGTCATTTATTCGAGGTATTATTCCAGGCCTTTGAAGGAAAAAAAGTAGACTTCTAGAATTAGAACTCTTAAAGTTCATAAGGTATGCCATTTCTTTTAAATAAACAGCATTTCGATATATATGTGGTAGTGTAATTTTCTCTTAATGCTCATCTCTCTCTCTCTCTCTTTTATTTTTAAAGGTATCATTTTTATACCCGACGTACAACGCGCATCCCTAAATTTCGATCTTATTTTTTGTGTTAAAAGTGCGCGTTATATGCCGGATTTTACGGTATATATACTTTTTTTTTTCAAACCAAACGATATATTACTTTTTATATCAAACCAAACGATATTTAATTCTTTTTTTACCAAAGCAAAGGACACAAAATTTTTTTTATCAAAGCAAAGTATATATTTTTTTAACAAACCTAAGAATACACACACATATATATACATATATATTAAACCAAAGGATATATTATACATTTTTTTTTTATCAAACCACACAAAAGATATATTTTTTGATCAAACTAAAGGATATATTGTTTTTTACCAAACAAATATATATTATTTTTTACCAAACAAAAATATATATTATTTTTTATCACACAAAAGTATATGTTATTTTTTATCACACAAAAGGATATGTTTTTTTATCAAAAAAGATTATTTTGAATTGTGAAAGGAGAAATAGCATCCGTTTTCATTCTTGATTTTCTACGAAAATGTGTATTATATAAATCAGGTATCTTCAAGAAAAATAGCAAAGCGCGTATAAAATATATTTCATTTTATACATGGACACACACAAAAAAAATCTTTCTTTTGAATAGGACTTCTCATTACATAAATTTTAATTTAGAATCTCTATACTCTCCAGGTATTTGTATAAAAATTAACAATTACTAGAAAAACATGTTTCCTGATTATGACATATGTTGCAGAAAAAAAAAAAGACCATACATCCTCTCTCTAATGCTGATTTTTAAAAATAAATATATTACAAACAACAGAAAATTCTATTCATTATTAAAAGTCACTTGTATACAAAGTAAAAATTACCTTAGCCCATAAGACATTAATAAAAATATACCGGAGAAAAAAAAGCACGGAACTCCAAAAAGAGCATTGTTAGATGAAAGAAATGGTTTATAGTTTTGGAATAATAAATAATATGCACGAAGCCCCAAAGACTTTCAGAGAACAAAGAAACCATACATTTACTCCTAGATATTTTTAAAACAAAATAAAATGAAAACATTCAATAAAAACAAAATATTCTAAGCAATAAGAATAACATCACATATTTTGAATTTTAAATCAAAGCTCATTTTTTCTTATCATACATCTTTTTTTCCCAGTAGGCGGGAGATCTAGAAATCCACACTTAAGTTATAGAATAATAAATTAAATGGTAGAAGTTTTTTTTAAATATTTATGAGTTTTTTATTACTCTAGGTTGAAATTAAGCTAAGCATAGTTTTTTCACGATGATTTATTTTTTATTCAAATACTTTATTCAGCACATTAAGAACGACTCTAAATTCAAAACCTCGTTAGTAAATTTATCGTTTGGCACTATGTAAGATAGAGACTCAGTTTTCATTAAGACATTTATTGTTAGAGAGCAAACGTTTTTGTATGCAATTGTATTTCATTTCAATTCATTTGAGAACAACAATGAAGACTTTAGAGAATATTCTAAACAGAATATCTCACACGAAGAACGCTTTTATATTCCAAGCGATAAATAATTTAAAAATTCCAAAAAGAAATTACATTTCGAAGAATTGTGAGGCCTAGATTAAACTTTTCTGTTGATCAAAAATATTAAAATTCAAAGATCATTAATTTCATGCTGAGTTTAGAATGCTTACATTTAAAAAAAATTTATACTTTTGATTTTTTTTTTTCAATTACTATTAGCGAAGCTTATTTTTTTTTTTATTCGTAACAACTACTTTATAAGGATAAGAAGACACATATAAATTAGAGTTTAACATTGTTCTGAAATTATTCAGAAATTCAAAAGTTTAATGAATTGCACCATTTATTTCAACTGAAAATTCATTGTGGTTTTAAATTAGGCAGGGAGAAAAATTTTTATTAATTAAAAATTAATCACAAAGAACATTTTGAAGAGAGAGTGTGTGAGTGTGTGTGTTAAATAAATTTAAAAGTTTTTTTTTTCATTTACCCAGTAAACAAAAAATTATTTAATTTATTTCATAGAAATTCATTTTCAGCATAAAGTCACACGGGGAAAGATGGGTCTTTAAAATTTATTCTATTGAAAACTTTCCTCCGAAGAAGATGTGATTATGTAAATTAAGATTTGTACATAAAGATTAAACTTTCGAGTTAGAAGAGAGGTTAGACTGCTAACGGACAGAAGTGATTGATTAGCGTGAAGCTAGATAAGAGAACTTCGTTACTTATTTGATTAATATTAAAATTGACGATTTGGTCACAATTAAGCTTTAAATTTGGATAAGAGCAAATTGAATTAGAAGTAGTATTGCTTCGACGTAAGTGATCCAATTTATTGTTAATTCTCCCAGTATCTTGTCAACCCCGCGATTGCTTCCCATATTTAGTAATTGATGCGTTTCTTAGTTTGTTGAATTTGTGTCGTAATTGAGAATTGTTACTAAATAGAATTTGTATTGACTATGACTAATCTTCCTTCCAACCCTCTCGCACTAAGAGACGACACGGGCACTTACAATTGTTAAAGAAAATAATGCAAACGAAATTGCATGAAAATATTTCACAATAAAAATTCAATTATAACAAAGAGAGCGAATTTTCGAATTCTCAGAAGAAAGCATAACTAAGCGGTTAACTTGTTTGAATTCCCCAGTTAAAAATAACATAATTCAAACGCATACCAATATTATTAAATACACGCGTAAACATACTGAAACGGATGCCTTCATATATTACACACAATAAACTAATTCCTTATATATTGTAACAAACTAAGAATACGAAACTAATTGGCATAAATAAATACACGATAAAATAGCGGAAGGCGTCGTCTTTGTATTGTCAAACTAATTAGCTGCCTTGAATATTTCTTAAAAAGACGTTACAGACAATGTCGCTTTTAATTGCAAGGTCTGTCGTTCCATTGGAGGATTTTTCCATCTCGACACACAAATCTTAATGAAAGGGAATTTCGAATTCACTGCCGAGCCATCTTTTGTAAAAGAAATAGCATCAGTAAAGGGAATTTTGAATAATAGAGATTTCTGAATAATAAAACTGTTTCCGAAGATTGGGCTTACTTGAGTGTAACAATAGGGAGTCAGATACGTTAAAAAATGGAAAATATCACAACTTCAAAAATTCGAATGTTTGTGTTTGCTGACTGTGCTTAAAAATATTTATTGTTCAATGTTTGAATAGACTCTACAAACTAAGAGAAATGTCAATTAAGAAAATTAGTTGAGAATAAAACTAGGAAGGAAATAGTAAGCAGCGCTAAGACCATGTAATCCCAATTATGACCGTGTTTGGAAACCAAGTAGCGTTTTGGAGAAATTAGAATAAAAAAATCTTTTCTCAAAACAAAATTTATTTTTATATGAAAGAGCATGTCGGAAACTGTTTTTCTACATAGTTATCACCATTTTTCAGACATCTGTGATATGGGCAAACCCCAACTTGTTTATAGCACCTTGAAAGAAAGATGCCGCCAATGAGAACAGTTTTTGAAATTTGTAGAGATTTTTTAAAAAGCAATATATCATTGTGAACAATCTGTTTTCACGCGCGAATTTTCTAATTCTCTTTTTCATCCAAAACATCATTGATAACACAAGGCGGCTTCATTGTGAATACTGTTCTAATTCTCTTTTTCATCCAAAACATCATTGATAACACAAGGCTGCTTCATCGTGAATACTGTTCTAATTCTATTTTCATCCAAAACATCATTGATAACACAAGGCTGCTGCATCGTGAATACTGGTGAACCCATCATTGATTGTCGAATTCACACTTTCTCACCATTTCAGCACTCGGTACATTTTCACCATAAATCTGTTCAAGATGACGATGAACTCATTGGTGTAGCTAGTTCTCAGTGGGCTCTATATCAAAGATCCTTCAGGGCCCCTTTTTAGATATGGGAGCCCTATTAGTAATTACACATATTGGGGCCCCGTATCATTGATGCGGCGGTAGCTACGACCCTTTATGAACTTTGTAGGGAATTATTATTGCTTCTTCCCTCTAACCCGGCTAGATGTGTAAGATGAACTAAATGATCAGACATCATAATGATTTTTAATTATTTATTTATCTCTATATTTAACACAGACACAAATCACACTCTTATTAAGATAAATTTGATCAATTAGAGCACGAAGGTGAGACAATATAGTGTGGGAACAATATATACGATCATGAGAATCTATCCTTACGATAACTTATGCAAAGCTTGTTTTAAGAAGCTTGTTAATGATTTAACTCTCTAACTTCTATTTGAACTAAGATTACAGTACCTAAATTCTTGCAATCCTTTAAACTATTCGACGTGGCCTTGAACACTAATAGTTGACTTAAGCACGTCTTAGAGATTCCAACTTCACGCGTCGTACACTTTTTACGTATTGCTAGCTTCTCATTATTCACTTCACATTCAGGCTATCTTCACTTCACTAACTTTTTAAACTCGCGAATACACAGAATATATATATTAAATTGAATTTGCATAATCACGTTTTCCTGTCCTTGGTGAAAATTGGTTGAAAGAATGCTTGCCCTAAGGGAATCCCCAAGGAGTTAGTGAAAGGACACGTATAGATCCATCACAGCTCTTCAAATACTTTAACATACCTTGCAATCAAAAAACGGATTACAGAACCCACTTCACTGCCGGCGGGATCGGCAATGGTCTTAAACATTTTGAAAGCTAAATAATACATGTGAAAACAACACAATCTGGCTGCAATGGCTTTACTGGACTGACAATCAACCAGAGACACGAGGAGCAAGGGTTGAACTGCAATACTACAGCTGCTGTTGCGGTAGAACAAAACGACACATAGTTTCCAGACACGCCTCCTACATTTTTAACGAACCTTGAGGTAAAATATTTGTAGCATAAAAATGAACTGTGAAAATATATACCATAAAATCTGGCGTATAGCGCGCAATAAAATACAAAAAAAAAATACAAAAAAACTACGGGTGAGCGTTATACGCCGGGTATGAAAATCATAGCTGCAAAAATAAAAAAAGAAATGGGTATTAAAAAAAATTAAATTTCTACATAAATCGAAAAACAGTTTATTAAAAAGGAAATACATCACTTATGAATTTAAAGGGTTGTAGTTCTAGAAGTATATTACTCTTTTCTAAAGCTTGGAAAAATACCTCGAATAAACTACTTCGACACATAAGAGCATTGTATGCATACATTTCAGGTTAATTCGTAAATGGGGGGGGGGGGCGCAGTATACAGCGAATATACCTAAAAATTAAAAATTGCAGCTTGAAAGTATAGGTGTGCGATACACGCCGGATTTTACGGTACGTAAATAAAAACTACCTAAATATAATAGATAACTTATTGTTTAAAATTGTTTATTATGCGACAGAAATACCTTTTCAAATACTTCTCAGTGGAAAATATTTACACATTTAAAATTCCTCTACAAAAAGGAAGCTAAAATTTATTCCCAAGAAAATGTTATTAAGTGCAACAATTCTTTTATTCCGAAATCCAATTTTCCAGTTTCGCGTATCTCGTGAAAATTCTACAAAGAAAACATTCTCCGTTGCCACAAGAATTTAACAGAAAATTTAATATTAAATTATCTCCCGACAGCAAACGCCATAAATCAATTTTGTCACTTTTGGAAATCTAAAGAGAAAATTGTTTGGACATCGGAACGCCGACATTTTCTTAAACAAATTTATTTCAAATTCATTTCTTTAATTTAATAAAACCAAACATTAATTCAAATGCGAAAATGCTTTCGAAGAATTCCTTATTTCCGTGCTTTAAACGAATTAATCTTCGAAAAGAAATAATTATTCTTTTCTTCACAGCCCGTATGAAATGAAATTTAAAGGTAAATAAATTCCTTACCTTAAGAAATAGTACATTTCGAACAATTATTCCTTAATAACGTAGAGAAATGTTTATTTTTCGTTGAATATAATAATTCCAATACTTTTTCTTAATAGAAAAAGGTTTAGAAGGTAATGAAAGCTTAATTATGCTTTCGAAGGGAAATTATGCTTTTCGAAAATTAATACTTTTTTAAAAATGTTGTAATACTTTTAATATTTTCGTTATTGACATATATCTTTAAAAAAATAAGGTGTCCCTTTTCCCTCCCTTTCAGAGTGAGTGAATATTTTATTAACGTCGGCAATATGCAACAACACGAGGGCTATTGACGACGGACCACGTAAGTTTGAATCACGGTCAAGTGGCGAGGACGATACCTGAGCTGGCACCCTTCCTCTCCTAACTACCACACCACACCAACGGGAAGACGTTTGAGCTCTCGACAGATTTAACGTGCATCGCTTCCCTATACGGCGGGTCTTTAGTGGTACTGGGCTCGAACTCGTGACATGCCAGCCACAATACGATACCTTAACCACTCAGCTACCGCGGCCACAGGCTGGTCAAGAGTCCGTGATCATGACCCCCAGGCTACCGCGGCCTCCTCTCTTTTCGAAATGTAAAATGCACTGATCATGGCTAAGTTAACCATTTTAATAAACAGAAATCGATGAATGTACGAAAAGCTTTAGTTTAAAAATGCAAATAAACAATTTTAAGAAAAATCACTTTAAAAAATAATTAAATCAATTTAAACTGAAAATAGTTTTTGAAAAAGAAAAGCAAAATATAACTTCAAACATGCTTTAGTTTATATTGCTACAAATTTCTACTAAAAGTATTTCAAGATAGGAACACTTTTTTTTAATAAACTACAAAAATCCATTAAATGTTCAGGATTTTTATCACAGACATTATAAAAATTAAATCCTGATCGAAAAGCTCAATACAATTTTTATTTAATTCATAAATACACAGCTTCTCAATGGGGACTCAGTCTCTTGCTGTTCAGTTTAGAACGATTAACTATATATTTTAATCTATCTAAAAGCTTTAAATGTCATACAGTTAGCTTTCTTTTTCACTCACACACACAAAAAAAGATATTGATAGAAAATATTTTAATCTAACGAACAGTAATGTTCCTTGGAAAGAATAAAAGTATTAAAAACGATGGATATCAAAAAATAATAATAAATATTCCTGCTATTAATTACAGCAGAAAAGAATTAGAACAAAATTAAAGTCTGTGTTTAGCACCAAACGATAGTAAGGAATAAAATAAAACGATAAAAATTCCTTTGAAAATTAATCTTGCTCTCAATCAGACGATTTCATTCAAACACCGTTAAGCATTAAGAATTAAATATGGAGTCATTTGACGGACGAAGCGAAGTAAAACGAAAAAATTAAGATTTGATGAGATTTTTGCATTCGATTTAAAGGAGAAGAATAATAAAAAAAAATGGTTTAATTTCGTGCACTCAATGGCAATTTTAATAAGAAGCGAAGATAAGAGAGGATGCATTAAATCTGAAAAATAAAGATCTATTCATAATGCTTTTAAATTCTCGAATGGAATCCATTCATTAATTTCACGCGAAAGTTGATTAGTTTAATGAAAATAATTTTAAAATTTTAAATAAGTTGATAGTAAATAAGTTTAAAAAACTATAAAAAAATATTTCTATACTTAATTTTTATGCTAATTTATTTAAAAATAGCTTTATTTAAAGGAATGAAAAAAGAATGGCAAACACAATAAAAAAGCAAATTTCACATGTACCCAAAGATAACTATTAATACTACAATTAGTGAAAGTTGCATTAACGTCGTTCTATAAAGCAACCGAAAGGCTGTAGGGACTTCAATAAGACTTCATAATTTTAAACCTCGGTCAAATGACGAGGACGATAACTGAGCAGGCACCTTCTATCCGAATAACCCCACCACATCAACAGAATGACTTCGAAATCGACAAATTTAAAAAGTTTTAGGCCCCCTCAAGACGGCATATCATTACTACAAGTTTTAACATTATTTGCAACAATTAAAATTTCAAAATCTATAAATGCATCAAACAGCGCATGTTATTATTTTTGCTGTATTCATAATTGGTATTGGATATTAATAATCGTAATTAGTATCCAACTACATGGCGCCGCACTAAAAAGTAATACCAGTTCCTGGGTACTGTACCAAGTCTGCAATGGTAAAATACCAATCCACAGCCCCATTTGAAAGAAAAATCACTTATGATGAATCATAATCTTTGACACCATCAAAAACAAAAATAGTACAAACTTTTTACATCTTAGTTTCACAGAGATAGATCCTCTAGAGAAGATCCTGAATTTTTAAAATTATATTGCAACATCACCATTACAAATAATGAATTTTGTAAAAAAAATTCGTTTCTTAATCTATAGTTAATTGTCGAGGGGGAAAAGTATATTTAGGCCAACTTAGGCGTAAAAAACCACAAGGCTTTAAAACACAATGACACGTGTTTTCGCAGTAAAGGCCACGTGCCTATGTCTATATTAACTCATCCTTCAAATAAACATTTCGAAAATGAAAGCATGATATACCTCAATTATAAAGAATCAGTTTCTCACTCTCTCTCTCTCTATGACTTCAACTACCAAACTTTCAAAACAAAATAGGATCCCTCATTAGTCCACAGAGAGTGTCTCGCATTTAATTGTCCTCTATCGAAGACGGGCTTCATTTGCCTTTTACTTTCGAAAGCGTAATTATAACAGCAGAATACTCGAGAGGTTTCGTTTGCAGATGGTTGTTATCCTTCTAATCGACGGTAAATGATGCTTTTAAACGAAGATTTCAAAGAAGGTTATCTTCTTTTGAAGAGAAGAAAAGGAAAAATCGCTTCGGTGGCGACATTTGAGAGCGAGACGTGACAAAAGGAGGGTTTCCTGTTAAGTGGAAAAGATCTTCAGGGAAGAGGATAATTTTTTTTTAACAGTTTTCTTCGGGGAATAAGTATTGCAGAGTAATGGTTGAAAGAGTGAAGTTTATACATAAAAGATGCGAAAAATTGTACAATTTAATAGGTAGCTCTTCGGATACGATGAGATAAAAGTCGATTCAAATAGAAACCGAAATAATAATTTTTAAAAAATGAGGATAATCATTAATGATTAAAATTTGATTAATATTTAATCTTATCTTGATACAAACGTTTCTTCTTTAAAATTTAAAGCGGGTTACTTCAGATCAAAGCTATTTTGTTCAACATCTCTAGAAGAAGTTGAAGGAATTTCAATTTCTGAGTTTTTATATCAACAAGACATATTTTCTCATTATAGCTTATAAAATTTCAGTAAAATATTCTCACAATTATAAAATAGGTACATAAAAATAAGTTTTAAAAGTTAACATGAGGAAATCGAAGATATATCTTCATAATGCATGCCTTAGGACCATTTCAAAGGGCCTTGGACATTAGCTGGGTAGAAAGAGCTGAGATCTAGTCTTTTGATTGGCTGAGCAATTAAAGATGGTTTGAATTCAAACGAAGAATGGGTTAAAAATAAGAATTTTAAAAGATTTGATGACGTTTTTTGTGAATTTAACCTACTTTAAAAACAACCTAACATTTCAACAGCTGGTTTAAAAAGGTAAAAAAGGGTACAAATACAACAAAAACGATTTTTTCTTCCAATTCATTTCAAAGAATTGCAAAAACCGGTTATAAAACTCTGCCCATCTAAAAAAATTCCGCGCGGTTTCTACTCTCTCTCTCTAATTATTTCAACACTGTTTTCAACTACATTGTAAATAAACATTGGAATGAAAGGGAAAAAAATGGGAAGTGGAACTTGCATCCGAATTTGACGACTAAACACTGATTAATTAGAAACACAATGGGAAAAAAGCCAATTAAATTCACTGTTAAGTTTATTTCCCTTTTAAAAAACCTTTGCAGAAAAATACTCCTTTTATCTTCTAACAGATAAAACTCCTGTTTAACAGAGACATTTCTGCTAAGTCACGTACTACTTTTTCGGTAGTCGACAATGTATTGCATTAAATAAATTGTCACACCATAAATTCAGCAATACACGCCTTCCAACTAAACTCACATCGTCATCGAAAACACTGCCTGAACAATAAAGAAACTTTAAAAAACTTTCAACGATTTTTCTCTCTATGGTAACCAATATCACTTTACCTATTGGACATTCATATAAAATTCTCACCGATACACCTATTGAAAATTTATCATTTTTGGGTTTAAAGTGCAGAGCAGAGAGAGCACGTATGGAACTTTTTTTCAGATAAACTGTGAAGATTTATTTTCACTGGATAGTTCCCGCTGTACAAAGAGTTACGAAATTTATACGTTACAGGAAGTTTTATATGAATCTTCATACAAGTGTATTCAGAATTCCAGAATCTTATATGCATTATTTACATGCTCATAAATAATGCATATAAGGTTCATTGGTTGAAACTAAAGGAGAATCGTACTGAATGATTAATGAAACATTATTCAGATATGTTTCCATGTAACAAATTTTTGATATAATATTTCTGATTTAACAATATTTTTTTAATTATTATTCGAAAGAGGAAACATTAGAGTTATGCCAGACATCATCAAAAGATTTATATATCATTGCTATTTATTTTTTTACAGAAATTATAGAAACATATTACAAAACAAAAATTCTATACATTTTGGATTTATATATATATAGTTTATTAGTCATCTGGTATAAAATATACTTCAAAAATGATACGGGACAAAGGTGTAATATTTTAAAAATAATTTTTCAATGGAATCCTTTTTTTTTTAAATTATTTTTGGTACTTATTTTCTATTCTTTCTTTTTTTCGATTTTTCTGGTTAAAAAGTTACCGATTCATTAAGGAAAAATAATAATTAAACCAAGAAAAATACTGCAAGCCCACCCCCAAAAAGAATTCAATTTAGAAATTTATATATATACATATAGTATTTTTCTTACGTTTAGTTAATTATTTTCCTAATTCTTAATATTCGCTCAAGTATCATTTCTTTTACAAATTCTTTATAAATCAATTACAAAATCTTAAAACGATGACGTTCTGAATCATCAATACGATAGTATTGATATTCTTAATGTACTAAATAACACTGCAACCTTTCCTCAAGCATATAAAATCCGAAGAGAAAAACTGTCTTAAATATTTAATAACCTTTTTCCAGCAAAAATCTTAATAAAGTTATTCAAAGTGTGCCTCAAACGAAGTAAAAACACTTCAGTAGCCTTTAAAAAAATTTCATGTCCTCGAAAATAAAAAATGTTTGAAAAATATTTAAGAAATTCTTTAACAAAACGTATAAATATATTCTCATTCTACCATACGTATATTTAATAAAAATGCATTTTATCTCTTAGATATTCAACAAATCAATTAGTCACATGTATTCTGAAAATCTCATTCTGTCATACAAATGTTAAATAAAAATATTTTAAATATTTTTATATTTTACATGCATTTATATTCAAATCAGTCGTACGCATTCTGAAAAATCTTTAAAGACCTATAAGTAACACAGCATTATGTAAATCACAAAAATCTTAAAATTAGGCACTTATGACAAATTGATTACATTAATTAAACAACTAGAATCAATTATGCTAATAATGAGAATCCGATAAATAAGGATAAGAGAATACGATTTCCATTAATGGTTTTTCAAAACCACTAATCATAGTAAAGTAGAATGAGAACTGGACGATGTCCAATCATCCATTGATTGTGGATGGTTTAAACAATGCCTCTGGAAAAACTACCAGAAAATAAATTACTGTTCTTTTATTCTGTATTAAATTAAGACAACCTTTTAACTCTCAAAGCGTTTCAAATAAAGTGGGACACGGCAGACGCTTGGAGCAAATTTGATTATGAAGACATTTGTGAAAAATTAAAGCACTACTTTGAGACATTATGAGGGATTAAAGTTCGCGCGTGACTCCTAAAAAATAACATATTCGGAATACTATAAAAAAGGGGCGTATAACAAGAACAACCCTTGTCTGAGTCGGATAGCTTATATAGTAATAAAACTTTCATTTGATTTTTGGGTATTTGTTTTTTTAATGGTTTCTTTCTTTAAAAAAGGACATTTAAAGAAAATTATTAAAAAATATTTGTGACTGAAATATTTATTTTAAAAAAAATCCATGTATTAAATATGTTACTATTAATTTAGAGCATATGAAATGTAGGATTTTCTTCAGATTTGAACGTTTGTCCCATGTTTTCCTTGTGCTTTTATTTTTCACATAACCTCATTTATAGTCGAACTGTCCAATACCAAAATCACATTTCAACAAAAAAAAAATTTCATAAAAATCTTTTATTTTGTTATTCGTTTTGAATTTCTAAACAATATTAATTGAACCGGTATTCGTGTTATTATAAATTTGGTAATAATGTTGCAAAAGCTGCATGCACTAAAAACCAGTCATTTGGAGAGAATACTGCTAATGTTTAAAAAGTGCAGCGTTAGTTTAAAAAATTTGGTTCTAGTGAACTTTAACCAAATGGACCGCGAGAAAGACCCAAAACATCTGTGAAAAAAGATGCTCTGAGAACACTGGTGGAAATGAATCCAACCGTATTTATTATACTTTCTGGGCATAGATGAAATGCATTAAAAATTGAAAATTATACGCCCATCAGTTGTTAATCGGCATACCTCAAAACAGACAATGCTCGGCCGCATATGTCGTATAAATTAATTACGAAAATGAACTAAAACATGAAGTTCTGCAGAGCCTAGCTTTTTCACATGATCTCTCAACAACCGATTCTCATTTTTTAAAACATTTGTGACGGGTGCTTACGCGTTTCACTAACCTTCTCTCAAAATCTTTTAAATTGTATTTATTTTAACCAATCCCCGCTGAGAGCTAAAAGTGTGACTTATGCAAATAAGATAGTTTCGGGTTTAGCGAGTTCGAAAGAGATATAAAAGGGAGAAATGAAATGAAGAGATGAGGATGACTACGTGTTTTGATAGAGGAGTTAACTACGTGATTGATTAAGAAGGTGATTCTAGGAGATTAGTTTAACTAAGTGAAGTTTGTTAGCTGAAGGGAGATTATTGAAAAAGATTCATTAATTCAGTTCGGACGTAACTGAAGATATCCAGGATTGAAACCGCTCTATAGATTCTACAAGTATTCAAGATTCCTGTCTTAAAGAGATATCAGGTCTGTGATTTTTATAGATTAGATTTAAATGCGTAGTTTGATTGTATGCGTTATTCCCCGTGGTATCAGTTAGTGTTCCGTCGTTCATAATTGAATTCTGATCTCACTCCACTATAATTTGTTGTTCTTAAAGTTTGATTAATATTTGTGTATTTCTATCATAAGGAATATAAATAAATAGTAGTGATTTATTATTTATGTAGTTATTAATTATGAATCCAACATACCCAAATTTAGATAATGTGCAAAGGGAAGTTAATAACCATAGGGGTAGTGAGAGACTACGACACATTTAGACTAGTTTTTATGGGATAAACACAGTATGAAAATGAAGGCAGCTCAAAAATTTCTATATCAAGAGCTTAAAAATTAGAAAACAGTTATCTATGCAATAAAATCTTCTTGAGAAAGGTGTATTGAAGCAAACACAGTCAAATCAAATAAACAGCCCTTTAAAAAATGTGCAATTTTATCTATTCACTTAAAAATTTAATATTTCAAATGCACCAACCATAAATGCTTTACTGCAAGCTTAGCACAGTGAAAATAGATTTAGTCTTCTAACCATACTAACATACACGACCAGATTTCACAATGGAAGCAAATCTTGCGGCATACAAACAAACCCGTGTATTTTCTGGATCCTCATCAACTATTTATTGAAAAAGCTTTAATCCAGTATAAATAAAACTAATTAGTCACCATATAAAAATATCCCAACCAAAACAATCTACCAGCAAACAACAACTCAAACACATGTGACTTCAAAAACAACAACTTCTAGGAAATATTTATTTCCGGGCTTATTAGAAAATGATGCCCGTAATAGCTTTTCTCACGATGTGTTACAGCAATTAGTGCGGTCAAATTACCTAGTCATCGAAAAATACGAGGGCGATAGCATCCATCTCAGTTTATGAGAAGTGCCAATATCCGTTTACGGTGATGAAACACGAGATTGCAATTGGATAAGGGACAGTTTTATCACATAGTGCATGAGATGGTGGATTTATTTGTGACATTAAATATTCTCAGAATACAATTAAAAGAATATTATTCGTGACATATCGTATCACAAACTAAGCAATCAATCTGAATATAGTGATTTCTACTGAAAGTTTTACATGTTGACTCGCATGCATATTTTTAAAAATAACCTTATTTTCTAATCTCAGTGTCAGGAAATACAATTTTAAAGGCATGCATAAAAGAGATAAATAGTTAAGAGATAATCTTGTAGAGGTAAATATTTAAATACTTTTCATGTTCAGAAATACCTAGTTTAAATATGGCTAAACTCAGTGCTGACCCTGCTATACTACGGTTTGTATAATATTAGTTAGTACTAAATGATTTTAAAAAATGCTGTTTGAAAAGATTTTACACTAAAATGCCTTCGCTTCGCTGTTAGTGTAAATGCTCAATATTGAACAAATTTTGGAAAAGTTACATCTGGAATGCTATTGAGAATATCAGGCATGCATGGAATGGAATGAGTAAAGGTAAAGGGAAAATGTTTTGCCTCATTGCGTTAATGATTTCCGAGGCTTGGTCCTTAAATGGATACTATTTCAGTAGATGTTGCGAAATTTAGACATGATTTGTGCTTCTGTGGTGCCGCACGATGGTTGTCTGTTTTATTATTTTAACGCATTTATTAAGCTTGTGGCAACACCACCTTTTCTATTATAAAAGCTTGCACCAACATTTTCAAGGCACTTCTCAACGCCAGGTTCCTACAGCATTCTTGTATTTAATAAAGTTCATAATATTTAAGGTTATATTAATAAACGGGATGTTGTTTAAGCATTTGGCTTTTTTCTTAAATGAACCTGCAGTAGCCACTTTGCGTTATACATAATTTACTCACCATTATACTTCGACAGATTGGATGATGGCAAAGCCATAAAGAATATTCAAAGGGATTCTCGGCTCTTCCTGATGACAAAATCTCTTACCAACATAGAAGAACGAGTTTACAAGGGGACAAAAGAGAAATTGAACAACAGAAACGGTGAAAAACACATAATGAATTTTCGTGAAGAATTATTCAATGCCACTAGAAGAGCCCGTGGGTTGATTGAAGAAAATAATCCAGATGAAAAAGAAGCCTTTTAACAAGACGAAAATTAGAAAACGGTATTTTGTACTATCATAAGACATAAGGAAAATCTGCGCTACAAACTTCAACTGATTTTCCCTCTCCAAACAAAAATGTTTTTAATTTTCTAAACATTGAACAATGAACGTACAAACTTTTTATACTTTTACTATTGTTCATTAATTTTAGGCAAGTATAAAATATTTTTGCTTTAATAAAATTTTATAGGAACCGAATTACTTATTTTCCCGCAGAAAAAATGCTTCCCTCAGTGAGGATTCATTTAATGCGGCACTATAGAAGAACCAACCAACAGCATAAATTTTGGAGTTCCTGCATTTTCATAAAACTTTAAGCAATTTTAATCTTCGCATTCATATTTATCATGAAAAATGATTTTTCCATTATAATGCTTTTCAAAAACATATTTTCATCATAGGTACTTTGGTTGAATTTCTAACTCTTAAGATTTAAAAAGATTCAAATACACTTTCATGAGAACATCAAAAATGTAAATGATAATAAATCTTTATCTAAGTAACATATTGCGCTCTATTTTCATCAACATGCGGTAGTCACACATTTATTCACATTTAAAACTCACGCGAACGACTATATATTTTTCAAATATATTTAAAATCCAAGAAATCCAGAATATCTGCTCTAAAAATCTTCGAACGCGCAAGAATGCATTTTTAAAGATCTTATGAAACTCTGCAACAAATCGGTTCAAGCTTTGAAGTTGACGTACTTCACAAATTGCAGTTTTGAAGTTCTTCATCGATGTCGATCGATGCTCCTGCACGCAATACAGTCATCAGGGGGCTGTTTCTTATGATAATAGATTCGACTTAATCACGACCACATTCAACGCCCACGTCTGAACAAGATAACACGATTCATTTACAAGAAAGCCCATAAAGACCCTTTTAATTTCTAGGCCATAAATAGAAATTGTACACACGCAGAATTTGGGTCACTGAATCAATTTACTTACGAATAATTAAATAGCTTATCAATCTTTAAAAAAAGAAAACATTTGTTAGAAAAAGGTAATTTGAGGAAAATTTTGATTCAGTAAAACTGTGTTTACGAGAAAGACTCCTTTTCATAATATTATACTCTATATATATAAGAATGTATTTACTTAATATATCGTTGACCAATTTTGTCAAATCAAAAGGCGTCGCCAAATACCATGATATGCTAGACAAACAGCGAAAAACCACACACATTCCGGTTCATCTTTAAATATAAAAATTATAAAGATGACAGCTTTTGACGACGTCTTTTTATTTGGCGAAAATGATCAACGGTATAATACGCAAGTACCCATAAAACCTGCAAAATTTTTTAGCCAAAATTTTTCTTTTGAAATAGTTTTTCGACTTCAGATTAAATTTGACAATCTTGTTATCTAATTAACCAGGAGTCACAATTCCGTTTAAAACATTACAAATAAAAACTCCTGCAAGATTTGAAAAAAGAAATTTTTTTAAGAGAAATCCTTTTACATTAGAACGACAAGAGAATAAAAACTAAAAAAAAAAAAATAATTAAATGCAGCCAGATCGATAGCTGGAACACAAAGGTTGAAAGAAAATTCTAGTCGAAGACTTTAAAAATATAAAAACTAATAAAGTAATTTTTTGAAATTAACAAACAAATTCGAACTACGTCAAAATGAAGATGACACTTGAGCTCACGCTGCAGTCTCCAAATTCACACAACACCACGACGTGAAGACTTTGAGTTACAACAGATTTAACAGGCGTTATTTGCCGAAAGCGTGGTTTGAAGTACGTATGTGATCCTAATGCGGTTGCGCGAATTGTTTTCCTTTGCCCGTAAGGGCCCTTTTATACAAGTCAACTTACGCCACACTTAACAGAAGGAGTAGATAGTTAGGAGCTAGTTTTGAATGGAAATCGCATTGGTCCTTTATACGTAGTCCAGTGACATCTCCTGCTGTGACACTGCCCCAAAATCTCTCGAAACTACGTTTTCCTCTCCACAAGTTCACTAAACTAAAATGATATTGTGGAAGGTACGTTTTTCACAAGTGGATACTTGTGTAATGAAAATGGAGAAAGCTTTTTTATTGTTTCTTCGGACTCAATCATAGTATCGACGAGTCCAGCACTCTCTTTTCCTCAACGGTATTCCCTTCCAGTCAACTTTCCTTCCACATGTGAAAGGAATTTTCTCCCCTCACCACATCAGGAAACGCGTTGACAAGCACAAAGTTGACTCAAGTGAAACCGGCCTAAAAGTTGTCAGCAGCCGACAGACGGCCAATAAGCATAAGTGAGCACATCTGATTTTTGCTTCTGACGAAATGGCAGAAACACTAGGACAACACCATGACATTAAATTCTGTGTAAAGCCTGGAGATACCCAGGAACTGAAAAAAGAGGAGAAAACAAAAAATCGAGAGCAAAATGAGACAGACCAGCTGTGTCATCCCATATGAGGCGTTCCAACATTGCTTCTAACCGTGGCAAAATCGTTGGGAGAAATTTGAGATAGATTAAAAGTTAGTTTACAATTAATTAAAGATTACATTTTTAATACGTCGAGTAAATCTTGTGAATTTATATATATCACGATTGCAATAAACTTTTCCTGACATTCTGTCAAAATTCATGATAGAAAAGAGGCAAGAAATATAATTGAATCGAATTACATAAAAAAATTCTCTATTTCAAAATGCACTGATTTTTCCCATCAATCCATCCCTGAAAAAAAAATTTCATTAACTGTAAATAATAAATCATGCACGTCAATTTATGATTTTTAAAATGTAAGGTGCAAGAAAAAAGTGTATTCTTCGAAATTACAGTTTAAGATTCAAGAAAAATAAAGATATAAAAAAATGCAGAACAAGCTTTTTAGCAGTAAATGCCAATTAGTTTACAGATTTGTATCAACTAGAAACACAATATGAATAACTTATATAAATGCGATAAAACGTGTGTAAGCGCCAAACATATATAGTCACATTTTTATTTAATAAAAACATATGACAAGAAAATTATTAATGATAAACGACTACAGAAATATTAATAAAAGAATACTTAACCGTGGAATCGTGATAACTAAAAACTTTCTCAGTCACAGAAAGTACTATAAACTCTTTAATGACTAAGCAAATTTTCAGGTTAATATCTAAATTCTGTTTCTTTTTGAGAATTGTGTTTATACTTGAAAACAATCCTTTCACACGCTATATTAAAATGCCAATCAACCATAATTAAAGTAAAATAGTCCTTGAAGAACACAGGACCAAACTACGTTTGGCAAAACGTTAGAACATTTTTATTTGAACCAAGATCTAATAATACTCTCAGAAGAAACGATAATCTGAAGAAAACGACACAATGCCATGTGCCATGCTCGGAAACAAATACATGATAATAAATTCTATCAGTTTTATTATAAGAAGGAGAATAAAGCACCGTCCAAAACGGAAATTAAGAACGTTTTATTCCAAATCCAAATTATTACGATGGAACTGAAGGAAGTCACATTTCCCATCATGCACTCTTTTCAAGATGGGAAAGGATGAATCTGTCGCCAAATTGGCTTCTTTTCATCCCTTTATAAACCTCATAAGACGCCAGAGGACAACGAGGACTTATTGAGAATGAGTGTGTCTCAGACCTTTATTACTTTTCTGATGAGATACTGATCAAATCGCGACATAAAGTTCGAAGCTTTTGTGAAAGATTAGTTACATGGGGTTTACTCCATTTCTCTGTAATAGACAGCTTTTAATTTATAGCTTCCCGACTACACATTTTATGGGAGAATGTCTTTACAATATTTTGTATTTCGGAGTTTTATGGTTGTAAGACTTCACAGCCTAAACACAGTAAAAGTTTAGAAAATACATTTTTGGAAAATATGAAAGTATGAACTATGATGCAGTATTAGCCTTTATATAATGATCATTAAAAATTGAGGTAATCAAAAATAATTGCCACCTGAGAAAACTACAAAATAAAATATTGTTCTAAAAGTATTGATATCTTGCCTTGCATAAATATTTCAAAGAACCTTTGTAGTAACTTTACTTGCATAAACTTTTGTTGAATGAAAGAGAGTAAAAAGATAATGTAAGCATAACGACTTAAATGAAAGGAAAGCTACAAAGTAAAAAAATATCGATGATTACATATTTTTAAATAAAAACTAATACGTGGATACTGCTAAATTATCATGATTTTGTCGATGTTTTACATGTCGTTAATGGTAAACGTAGAGAATAAAAAATTAAAGGAATACAAAAGGCACAAAAAATTCATTAAAGGCACAAACAAAGACAGTTATTCAGGTATCAAAGTCCCAATTCATAAACTAAAGTATTATTTAAAATTTAACTTTAATTTATTGTTTTATAATATATGTAATATTTCAACGACCCAGTAATGACAACTATAGAATTGAAGGTCTTTATCGGGTTTACTTTATAGGGAGAACACTGATACAACGTGTTACAATGATTTTTAACAGGCAAAAGGGGGGACTTAGGGGGACGACTATATTTAAATAGGGAAAGTCAGAAGAGATAGCGAACAGGAAAATTTCCCAAAAGCCATGATTTATAGGGTTTTCCAGGACTCTACTGGTTCTGTGCCTCTAGACAGGGGCGGTATTAAGTCTGCAGAGAAGGTTTAGTATCTGGAGGGGGAAAGGATGACGAAATGTTGCATTCTTTTTGCACCATGGAAGTTTTACTTTAAAGGTTACGCGCGAATATAAATATCTATTTTTATAACATAGATATAAAAAAAATTAAAAACTAGGAAACTAGGTATAAAAGGCATAATAACCTTTCAAATCATTCACTGAACCTTTTTTTTTTCTTTCAAAAGTACAGTATTTTGGCAGATAATCCTTCGCAGACACGGAAAGTCCACAAGTGTGAGAGCCATTTCATTGGAGGAACCATCTAGTAGCAGCTACCCCTACCAAATTTTTGACGCTTGAATTTATCAAATTCAAACTCTCGTCGGATGCTAAGAGTACCAGACTCTATCGAAACACCAGATCTAAACTGATCCTCAAGGATCTTTTACATACCACATAATAGTATGACATGCGTGCCGACGACTTTCGCATTCAGAAAATCTATAGACTCCAAGCGGGTCGAACCCGCAATCTTGGCTTTGAGACGGGCATGATACCTCCAAGTCAATAAGCCTGTGTTGAAAGATAATTGCGTACGAATTTGATTTTACAAATCAAAAGCCGAAAAGGTAGATTATACCCAAATAGATACAGAATCACACTGTCTAAGCATCCAAAATACTACAAGTTAATGCGTTTGAGTCAATTAAACCAAAACATGTAAAATATACCTACTCACACATAATTATATGTGAATATTTCCAAGACAATACAGTCCCAAGCTCATAGCCTAACGACTACA
The DNA here is from genome assembly GCA_019973975.1 of Trichonephila clavata. NCBI lineage: Eukaryota > Metazoa > Arthropoda > Arachnida > Araneae > Nephilidae > Trichonephila > Trichonephila clavata. The sequence goes on from BMAO01008640.1 coordinate 21,515, forward strand.
AAACCACTTATGCTATCCCGACTCTTATATTATACAAATATTGTAATAAATACTGCATATTAATACATTTATTATAAAAAGCTTTTGTTCATTACAAAATAAAAACGGGAAATGAGCCCCAAAACTCATATAAAACTACATTATACGTTTATTTTTAACGTCACACTATAAACAATGTAAAGGCCATTAGTAGGCTTTGAAAATTTAAAACTATACTCGAGGTAGGACTCGAATGTCAAAACATCCCCCTCCCCTATGCTTTGCGAAGCTTTGGGCCCATTTGGATTTAAATGAGCTCATTAAATGAGTCTAATCATTTACCCTTACTATGCACACAGGGAATCAGAATTCCAATACAAATGATTACGATGATTTCATCTTTAATCATCATGTTACTCAAGCTTCATTAAGATAATGAATATCCATTATATGGAGATATTGTTCGTAATCAAATACATCGTAGCTTCGAAAGATATTTCTTGTAGAAGAGACTGCCCTCTTATCCAGGAAATAATCAAATATTATTTAAAATGTCTGAATACCCAAAAGTGGTACGACGTTTTCAAAATTTATGTGACAAAAACTCGCGAGATTTGAAAAAAACCCTTCAAAACTCATCAAATATCAGAAGAATCATATGTTAACCAAATAAATAGAAATCATTGGAAATCATAGAAATGCGACAGAGAAATCAATAGAAATAAACTGCAAACCACGGCATGAAGGAAATGAAGTCAGAATTAATTTGTGAAGTCGCGAGCGAATTCAATGAAGTGCCGCGAGCCACAATTACCGAGATCTAGAAAATACACTTTCCAAAAGGAAGGGAAGACTTAGTAACCAATGTCATTAAAACTTTCCATTAAGTTCGCCAAATAAACTAGAGACATATCAATTAACAGCTCTAGTTAGTCAAATATTTCTAATTTGATGGGAAGCGAAATGTAAATAGAGATGAACGGCAACATTTGATGTTCTTTAACTCCAGCATATTTATTAAAATGGTTTTAACTTGTTCTGCATTTCATTATCTTAAAAGCTAATTCTTTAAAAATGTGGAATCGTTTTAATAAAGAATTTTATCACTCCTGGTATTAAAAAAAAGCTGCAGGCACGTAAAAGAATAAATCAAACATCTTTATTTTTTATTAATAAGGAGCAAAATAAAACGTAAAGACATAATTAAATGTAAGATGCAATTATCACAATTAAAATTAAAAAATGAATTAATAATATTAAGATTGTCCTTTCATTCTTCATTTCTTAATGTAATGAAATATTTATATATAAATAAATAAAACACCCTTTTTTTCAGATTTTTTTTGTACAAATCTACTTTTTAATTATTTATGATTTTTAAAGAACTTAAAAAACTATTTTTGATTTGTTTCATGCGCTTGAAAAGCTGAGTTTTTCTCTATTTATCGAGAGAGAAAAAATCACTCCTTATAAAAGTATAAAAAAAACCGCTTAATTTTGTTATAAGAAAATGACAATGAAACGGAAAAAAAGAAAGCTCCGCAGCATTTTACAAGCTTTTTATTTAACTTGCAGTGTATGTATGTAATTTGTTCGGGTGGAATCTTGCAACTCAATTTTGAAGCTGATATCTTCAACCGATTGAACTGAAATTTTGTATGCACGTTTAATTTGGATGACAATGCATGTTTTGACCATTTATACTCCGATATTGCAATTAGTTAAAAAGATATTAATTAAAAACCTTAAAACGCATAATTGTTTTACCCCTGTGCGCTGCCTATTCCGCTATGCTCGGAGACGGCAAAATAAAAAATTTAAGAGGCTTTTTTTTTTTCTTTTTTTTTAAACCTCGGACAAAAATAATTACAGAACCGGGAAGATAATTTATTTCGCAACGAAACGGAACAATTTTTTTATAAAATAATAATATTTGTATTTTTTACGATTTTTTTTTAAATGAGTCGAAATTCATACGTTTTTATAAAAATGATGTCTAAATTGTTGCGCATGAATTTTTTTTCGTTTAAATGAATCGACATTTCGTACTAAAATAGCTCATGCTTTGCTCTTTTATTATCAGTCATTTAAAAAATAAAATGTCAAAAACTTTTTTTTTTACAATTTTTCAAAAAAATACTCACAATTTTATTTAAACATTTAATAAATTCGTTATTTATGAAATAATCTCACGAAACTTTTTTTTTCGTGTGTAGAACAATATTCCCAAGATCAGTACAAAAATTGAAAAAGTTACGGATTTAAAAAAAAAAATTGTGTTTTTCGTCTAATACCCTTTTTGCGAGAATTGATTCAGCTAAACCAGGGATGGCCAACCAGCGTTGAATGAGAAGAACAGAGGCTGAGAAACCTATCCAGCGATAACTCAAAGTAAAAAATAAATTAAAAGTAAAAAAAGCTTTTTTAGAAACAAGCTTTTAATTTAAACGCGCTAAAAAGTATAAAATAATATTTTCCTTAAAACATTTTTTTACTATCAACTTATAACGTCATTACACAATTATATGATATAAAAGCTTGTCGCGAGATTTACCTGAGTAGATAACAAGTAAATTAAATAACTTGATCTGATTGATTTAAATTTTTTAAAATTTCAAACTAAGTAAATAATACTTAAATCTTGCGATCTTTTATATTATATAAATTGTGTATGACGTTATAAGTTCATAGTAAAAAAAGTTTTAAAGAAAATTTTTTTTTTATTCTTTTTAGCGCGTTTAAATAAAAGCTTGTTCTTAAAAAAGTTTTTTTTACGTTTAATTTATTTTATTTAAATTGAATACAGATTAGTCACGAAAAAAAATCTTAGATTTGCAACTTCGATCAAAGAATACACATCTATTATATATGACAAATTATTCTCTATAAAGACAAATCATGCCAAATTTCCTTTAACATATACCAAATTTAAAATTTATTCAGAAGGGAAAATGTTACTATTTACTAAGGCATAGGTGGGCAGACTTTTTCGGGGTACGGGCTACTTCTAACTTTTTCAAGTTGTTGCGGTCCACCCAGGGGCGTAAATGTATTGAGCTAAAAAAAGCTTAGAATATTTATTATAACTTAATAAATGCAGAATATGTACTTGCATGTATAACTACAATACAAAATTATCTTTAAAACCTCATTTAAATCAAAACGCAAGATCCAAACATAATAATAATAGCCTTAAATATATCAAATGATGCATTTACGTATATTATCAAACAATTCAAAATACATAAAAATAAATCCTTTTCATCTTAAGTTAGTACTTGTAGTTATAGTCTGCAGAAGACTTAATCTGCGTATACTGTCCATGAATCTTGAATATCTCGATATATAATTATTAACTGCTAATCTCTTGCACTGGACAAGAATGATATGTTGTTTTAATTACGTTGATCGTTGAAAATGTAGATTCACACAGAAGAAGAGCAGAAGAATGATGCTAAATGAAATGTTATTTTTTTTAAAATTAGGATACTTGACTTCGTCCATTGGGTTCCAAAAGTTATTCATAGGTTTTGAGCTACGCGCTTACTTGTGTCATTTTTAAGTACAAAACTTCGTTTTCCTCATATATATAACTGAAAGATAGTATATACAATTTATATTATTTTCAGTTATTTCTTATATGCCAAATCGGTAAAACATAAACGTACCTATTGGTTCTAGTCTAGTAAGCTCTTGAAAAAAATCTCTCATTTTCGAAGTGAAGTTTTATTATTTCATCTTATAAGAACTCTTCTAATTTTCTATCGCTGTTTTCAAGCAGCGTCAGAAATATTTTTGAAATTTGTTCATTCTTCATCAACTGGGAAGATGTTAGCTTAAACTTTTTTTTTTTAAAAGTACTAACAAATCCAATGAATTTTAGTATTGTTTGATTTTTTCCCCTTCTTTTTGTAAATTCCATTCATTGAGATGGCTTGTTATGTAACAACGAAAGCTAAATCCATCAACCAAACTTCATCACTGAGTTCAATACGTTTCATCTTTAGATTACAAAAAAAATTAACTTCTTGTTGAAGGTCCCTGAATCTTTGTAAAAAGTATGCTCCAACTTAATCAATGAGCATCTGTATGATATAAAATTCACTGTAATCAAATTCGTTTGTTTTTTAGTTAGTGACCCGAAGCATTCTTCTCTCAAGACTTCTTCCACGAGTTGAGTTCACAAATTTGACATATATTTAGAATTTTAAAACAGAGGGCCTGTTGGGAATAATGCAATGATA
>BMAO01008641.1:0-13606 GCA_019973975.1 Trichonephila clavata
AGAAAATTGAGTTTGGTTGGCATAGGAGTTAGAAATTTTTTCCCTGTTCATGACGTCTCCCTGCCAAATATCCAAAAAATGTGAAATTTTATTATTGCAATAACTTTTGATCTAATTGAAATTTTGAAAAGCGCTACATGTATTCGTGATCAGCGTCGGATTTTAAATAAGAAAATTGAGTTTGGTTGGAATAGGAGTTAGAAATTTTTTCCCTGTTCATGACGTCTCCCTGCCAAATATCCAAAAAATGTGAAATTTTATTATTGCAATAACTTTTGATCTAATTGAAATTTTGAAAAGCGCTACATGTATTCGTGATCAGCGTCGGATTTTAAATAAGAAAATTGAGTTTGGTTGGAATAGGAGTTAGAAATTTTTTCCCTGTTCATGACGTCTCCCTGCCAAATATCCAAAAAATGTGAAATTTTATTATTGCAATAACTTTTGATCTAATTGAAATTTTGAAAAGCGCTACATGTATTCGTGATCAGCGTCGGATTTTAAATAAGAAAATTGAGTTTGGTTGGAATAGGAGTTAGAAATTTTTTCCCTGTTCATGACGTCTCCCCTGCCAAATATCCAAAAAATGTGAACATTTTTTATTGCAATAACTTTTGATCTAATTGAAATTTTGAAAAGTGCTACATGTATTCGTGATCAGCGTCGGATTTTACATGAGAAAATTGAGTTTGGTTGGCATAGGAGTTAGAAATTTTTTCCCTGTTCATGACGTCTCCCTGCCAAATATCCAAAAAATGTGAAATTTTATTATTGCAATAACTTTTGATCTAATTGAAATTTTGAAAAGCGCTACATGTATTCGTGATCAGCGTCGGATTTTAAATAAGAAAATTGAGTTTGGTTGGAATAGGAGTTAGAAATTTTTTCCCTGTTCATGACGTCTCCCCTGCCAAATATCCAAAAAATGTGAAATTTTATTATTGCAATAACTTTTGATCTAATTGAAATTTTGAAAAGCGCTACATGTATTCGTGATCAGCGTCGGATTTTAAATAAGAAAATTGAGTTTGGTTGGAATAGGAGTTAGAAATTTTTTCCCTGTTCATGACGTCTCCCTGCCAAATATCCAAAAAATGTGAAATTTTATTATTGCAATAACTTTTGATCTAATTGAAATTTTGAAAAGCGCTACATGTATTCGTGATCAGCGTCGGATTTTAAATAAGAAAATTGAGTTTGGTTGGAATAGGAGTTAGAAATTTTTTCCCTGTTCATGACGTCTCCCTGCCAAATATCCAAAAAATGTGAAATTTTATTATTGCAATAACTTTTGATCTAATTGAAATTTTGAAAAGCGCTACATGTATTCGTGATCAGCGTCGGATTTTAAATAAGAAAATTGAGTTTGGTTGGAATAGGAGTTAGAAATTTTTTCCCTGTTCATGACGTCTCCCTGCCAAATATCCAAAAAATGTGAAATTTTATTATTGCAATAACTTTTGATCTAATTGAAATTTTGAAAAGCGCTACATGTATTCGTGATCAGCGTCGGATTTTAAATAAGAAAATTGAGTTTGGTTGGAATAGGAGTTAGAAATTTTTTCCCTGTTCATGACGTCTCCCTGCCAAATATCCAAAAAATGTGAAATTTTATTATTGCAATAACTTTTGATCTAATTGAAATTTTGAAAAGCGCTACATGTATTCGTGATCAGCGTCGGATTTTAAATAAGAAAATTGAGTTTGGTTTGAATAGGAGTTAGAAATTTTTTCCCTGTTCATGACGTCTCCCCTGCCAAATATCCAAAAAATGTGAAATTTTTTATTGCAATAACTTTTGATCTAATTGAAATTTTGAAAAGTGCTACATGTATTCGTGATCAGCGTCGGATTTTACATGAGAAAATTGAGTTTGGTTGGCATAGGAGTTAGAAATTTTTTCCCTGTTCATGACGTCTCCAATGCCAAATATCCAAAAAATGTGAAATTTTATTATTGCAATAACTTTTGATCTAATTGAAATTTTGAAAAGCGCTACATGTATTCGTGATCAGCGTCGGATTTTAAATAAGAAAATTGAGTTTGGTTGGAATAGGAGTTAGAAATTTTTTCCCTGTTCATGACGTCTCCCTGCCAAATATCCAAAAAATGTGAAATTTTATTATTGCAATAACTTTTGATCTAATTGAAATTTTGAAAAGCGCTACATGTATTCGTGATCAGCGTCGGATTTTAAATAAGAAAATTGAGTTTGGTTGGAATAGGAGTTAGAAATTTTTTCCCTGTTCATGACGTCTCCCTGCCAAATATCCAAAAAATGTGAAATTTTATTATTGCAATAACTTTTGATCTAATTGAAATTTTGAAAAGCGCTACATGTATTCGTGATCAGCGTCGGATTTTAAATAAGAAAATTGAGTTTGGTTGGAATAGGAGTTAGAAATTTTTTCCCTGTTCATGACGTCTCCCTGCCAAATATCCAAAAAATGTGAAATTTTATTATTGCAATAACTTTTGATCTAATTGAAATTTTGAAAAGCGCTACATGTATTCGTGATCAGCGTCGGATTTTAAATAAGAAAATTGAGTTTGGTTGGAATAGGAGTTAGAAATTTTTTCCCTGTTCATGACGTCTCCCCTGCCAAATATCCAAAAAATGTGAAATTTTATTATTGCAATAACTTTTGATCTAATTGAAATTTTGAAAAGCGCTACATGTATTCGTGATCAGCGTCGGATTTTACATGAGAAAATTGAGTTTGGTTGGAATAGGAGTTAGAAATTTTTTCCCTGTTCATGACGTCTCCCATGCCAAATATCCAAAAAATGTGAAATTTTATTATTGCAATAACTTTTGATCTAATTGAAATTTTGAAAAGCGCTACATGTATTCGTGATCAGCGTCGGATTTTAAATAAGAAAATTGAGTTTGGTTGGAATAGGAGTTAGAAATTTTTTCCCTGTTCATGACGTCTCCCTGCCAAATATCCAAAAAATGTGAAATTTTATTATTGCAATAACTTTTGATCTAATTGAAATTTTGAAAAGCGCTACATGTATTCGTGATCAGCGTCGGATTTTAAATAAGAAAATTGAGTTTGGTTGGAATAGGAGTTAGAAATTTTTTCCCTGTTCATGACGTCTCCCATGCCAAATATCCAAAAAATGTGAAATTTTATTATTGCAATAACTTTTGATCTAATTGAAATTTTGAAAAGCGCTACATGTATTCGTGATCAGCGTCGGATTTTAAATAAGAAAATTGAGTTTGGTTGAATAGGAGTTAGAAATTTTTTCCCTGTTCATGACGTCTCCCTGCCAAATATCCAAAAAATGTGAAATTTTATTATTGCAATAACTTTTGATCTAATTGAAATTTTGAAAAGCGCTACATGTATTCGTGATCAGCGTCGGATTTTAAATAAGAAAATTGAGTTTGGTTGGAATAGGAGTTAGAAATTTTTTCCCTGTTCATGACGTCTCCCTGCCAAATATCCAAAAAATGTGAAATTTTATTATTGCAATAACTTTTGATCTAATTGAAATTTTGAAAAGCGCTACATGTATTCGTGATCAGCGTCGGATTTTAAATAAGAAAATTGAGTTTGGTTTGAATAGGAGTTAGAAATTTTTTCCCTGTTCATGACGTCTCCCTGCCAAATATCCAAAAAATGTGAAATTTTATTATTGCAATAACTTTTGATCTAATTGAAATTTTGAAAAGCGCTACATGTATTCGTGATCAGCGTCGGATTTTAAATAAGAAAATTGAGTTTGGTTGGAATAGGAGTTAGAAATTTTTTCCCTGTTCATGACGTCTCCCCTGCCAAATATCCAAAAAATGTGAAATTTTATTATTGCAATAACTTTTGATCTAATTGAAATTTTGAAAAGCGCTACATGTATTCGTGATCAGCGTCGGATTTTAAATAAGAAAATTGAGTTTGGTTGGAATAGGAGTTAGAAATTTTTTCCCTGTTCATGACGTCTCCCCTGCCAAATATCCAAAAAATGTGAAATTTTATTATTGCAATAACTTTTGATCTAATTGAAATTTTGAAAAGCGCTACATGTATTCGTGATCAGCGTCGGATTTTAAATAAGAAAATTGAGTTTGGTTGGAATAGGAGTTAGAAATTTTTTCCCTGTTCATGACGTCTCCCTGCCAAATATCCAAAAAATGTGAAATTTTATTATTGCAATAACTTTTGATCTAATTGAAATTTTGAAAAGCGCTACATGTATTCGTGATCAGCGTCGGATTTTAAATAAGAAAATTGAGTTTGGTTGGAATAGGAGTTAGAAATTTTTTCCCTGTTCATGACGTCTCCCCTGCCAAATATCCAAAAAATGTGAAATTTTATTATTGCAATAACTTTTGATCTAATTGAAATTTTGAAAAGCGCTACATGTATTCGTGATCAGCGTCGGATTTTAAATAAGAAAATTGAGTTTGGTTGGAATAGGAGTTAGAAATTTTTTCCCTGTTCATGACGTCTCCCTGCCAAATATCCAAAAAATGTGAAATTTTATTATTGCAATAACTTTTGATCTAATTGAAATTTTGAAAAGCGCTACATGTATTCGTGATCAGCGTCGGATTTTAAATAAGAAAATTGAGTTTGGTTGGAATAGGAGTTAGAAATTTTTTCCCTGTTCATGACGTCTCCCTGCCAAATATCCAAAAAATGTGAAATTTTATTATTGCAATAACTTTTGATCTAATTGAAATTTTGAAAAGCGCTACATGTATTCGTGATCAGCGTCGGATTTTAAATAAGAAAATTGAGTTTGGTTGGAATAGGAGTTAGAAATTTTTTCCCTGTTCATGACGTCTCCCCTGCCAAATATCCAAAAAATGTGAAATTTTATTATTGCAATAACTTTTGATCTAATTGAAATTTTGAAAAGCGCTACATGTATTCGTGATCAGCGTCGGATTTTAAATAAGAAAATTGAGTTTGGTTTGAATAGGAGTTAGAAATTTTTTCCCTGTTCATGACGTCTCCCCTGCCAAATATCCAAAAAATGTGAAATTTTATTATTGCAATAACTTTTGATCTAATTGAAATTTTGAAAAGCGCTACATGTATTCGTGATCAGCGTCGGATTTTAAATAAGAAAATTGAGTTTGGTTGAATAGGAGTTAGAAATTTTTTCCCTGTTCATGACGTCTCCCCTGCCAAATATCCAAAAAATGTGAAATTTTATTATTGCAATAACTTTTGATCTAATTGAAATTTTGAAAAGCGCTACATGTATTCGTGATCAGCGTCGGATTTTAAATAAGAAAATTGAGTTTGGTTGGAATAGGAGTTAGAAATTTTTTCCCTGTTCATGACGTCTCCCTGCCAAATATCCAAAAAATGTGAAATTTTATTATTGCAATAACTTTTGATCTAATTGAAATTTTGAAAAGCGCTACATGTATTCGTGATCAGCGTCGGATTTTAAATAAGAAAATTGAGTTTGGTTGGAATAGGAGTTAGAAATTTTTTCCCTGTTCATGACGTCTCCCTGCCAAATATCCAAAAAATGTGAAATTTTATTATTGCAATAACTTTTGATCTAATTGAAATTTTGAAAAGCGCTACATGTATTCGTGATCAGCGTCGGATTTTAAATAAGAAAATTGAGTTTGGTTGGAATAGGAGTTAGAAATTTTTTCCCTGTTCATGACGTCTCCCCTGCCAAATATCCAAAAAATGTGAAATTTTATTATTGCAATAACTTTTGATCTAATTGAAATTTTGAAAAGCGCTACATGTATTCGTGATCAGCGTCGGATTTTAAATAAGAAAATTGAGTTTGGTTGGAATAGGAGTTAGAAATTTTTTCCCTGTTCATGACGTCTCCCCTGCCAAATATCCAAAAAATGTGAAATTTTATTATTGCAATAACTTTTGATCTAATTGAAATTTTGAAAAGCGCTACATGTATTCGTGATCAGCGTCGGATTTTAAATAAGAAAATTGAGTTTGGTTGGAATAGGAGTTAGAAATTTTTTCCCTGTTCATGACGTCTCCCTGCCAAATATCCAAAAAATGTGAAATTTTATTATTGCAATAACTTTTGATCTAATTGAAATTTTGAAAAGCGCTACATGTATTCGTGATCAGCGTCGGATTTTAAATAAGAAAATTGAGTTTGGTTGGAATAGGAGTTAGAAATTTTTTCCCTGTTCATGACGTCTCCCTGCCAAATATCCAAAAAATGTGAAATTTTATTATTGCAATAACTTTTGATCTAATTGAAATTTTGAAAAGCGCTACATGTATTCGTGATCAGCGTCGGATTTTAAATAAGAAAATTGAGTTTGGTTGAATAGGAGTTAGAAATTTTTTCCCTGTTCATGACGTCTCCCTGCCAAATATCCAAAAAATGTGAAATTTTATTATTGCAATAACTTTTGATCTAATTGAAATTTTGAAAAGCGCTACATGTATTCGTGATCAGCGTCGGATTTTAAATAAGAAAATTGAGTTTGGTTGGAATAGGAGTTAGAAATTTTTTCCCTGTTCATGACGTCTCCCCTGCCAAATATCCAAAAAATGTGAAATTTTTTATTGCAATAACTTTTGATCTAATTGAAATTTTGAAAAGCGCTACATGTATTCGTGATCAGCGTCGGATTTTAAATAAGAAAATTGAGTTTGGTTGGAATAGGAGTTAGAAATTTTTTCCCTGTTCATGACGTCTCCCTGCCAAATATCCAAAAAATGTGAAATTTTATTATTGCAATAACTTTTGATCTAATTGAAATTTTGAAAAGCGCTACATGTATTCGTGATCAGCGTCGGATTTTACATAAGAAAATTGAGTTTGGTTGGAATAGGAGTTAGAAATTTTTTCCCTGTTCATGACGTCTCCCCTGCCAAATATCCAAAAAATGTGAAATTTTATTATTGCAATAACTTTTGATCTAATTGAAATTTTGAAAAGCGCTACATGTATTCGTGATCAGCGTCGGATTTTAAATAAGAAAATTGAGTTTGGTTTGAATAGGAGTTAGAAATTTTTTCCCTGTTCATGACGTCTCCCTGCCAAATATCCAAAAAATGTGAAATTTTTTATTGCAATAACTTTTGATCTAATTGAAATTTTGAAAAGCGCTACATGTATTCGTGATCAGCGTCGGATTTTAAATAAGAAAATTGAGTTTGGTTTGGAATAGGAGTTAGAAATTTTTTCCCTGTTCATGACGTCTCCCCTGCCAAATATCCAAAAAATGTGAAATTTTATTATTGCAATAACTTTTGATCTAATTGAAATTTTGAAAAGCGCTACATGTATTCGTGATCAGCGTCGGATTTTAAATAAGAAAATTGAGTTTGGTTGGAATAGGAGTTAGAAATTTTTTCCCTGTTCATGACGTCTCCCTGCCAAATATCCAAAAAATGTGAAATTTTATTATTGCAATAACTTTTGATCTAATTGAAATTTTGAAAAGCGCTACATGTATTCGTGATCAGCGTCGGATTTTAAATAAGAAAATTGAGTTTGGTTGGAATAGGAGTTAGAAATTTTTTCCCTGTTCATGACGTCTCCCTGCCAAATATCCAAAAAATGTGAAATTTTATTATTGCAATAACTTTTGATCTAATTGAAATTTTGAAAAGCGCTACATGTATTCGTGATCAGCGTCGGATTTTAAATAAGAAAATTGAGTTTGGTTGGAATAGGAGTTAGAAATTTTTTCCCTGTTCATGACGTCTCCCTGCCAAATATCCAAAAAATGTGAAATTTTATTATTGCAATAACTTTTGATCTAATTGAAATTTTGAAAAGCGCTACATGTATTCGTGATCAGCGTCGGATTTTAAATAAGAAAATTGAGTTTGGTTGGAATAGGAGTTAGAAATTTTTTCCCTGTTCATGACGTCTCCCTGCCAAATATCCAAAAAATGTGAAATTTTATTATTGCAATAACTTTTGATCTAATTGAAATTTTGAAAAGCGCTACATGTATTCGTGATCAGCGTCGGATTTTAAATAAGAAAATTGAGTTTGGTTGGAATAGGAGTTAGAAATTTTTTCCCTGTTCATGACGTCTCCCTGCCAAATATCCAAAAAATGTGAAATTTTATTATTGCAATAACTTTTGATCTAATTGAAATTTTGAAAAGCGCTACATGTATTCGTGATCAGCGTCGGATTTTAAATAAGAAAATTGAGTTTGGTTGGAATAGGAGTTAGAAATTTTTTCCCTGTTCATGACGTCTCCCCTGCCAAATATCCAAAAAATGTGAAATTTTATTATTGCAATAACTTTTGATCTAATTGAAATTTTGAAAAGCGCTACATGTATTCGTGATCAGCGTCGGATTTTAAATAAGAAAATTGAGTTTGGTTGGAATAGGAGTTAGAAATTTTTTCCCTGTTCATGACGTCTCCCTGCCAAATATCCAAAAAATGTGAAATTTTATTATTGCAATAACTTTTGATCTAATTGAAATTTTGAAAAGCGCTACATGTATTCGTGATCAGCGTCGGATTTTAAATAAGAAAATTGAGTTTGGTTGGAATAGGAGTTAGAAATTTTTTCCCTGTTCATGACGTCTCCCCTGCCAAATATCCAAAAAATGTGAAATTTTATTATTGCAATAACTTTTGATCTAATTGAAATTTTGAAAAGCGCTACATGTATTCGTGATCAGCGTCGGATTTTAAATAAGAAAATTGAGTTTGGTTGGAATAGGAGTTAGAAATTTTTTCCCTGTTCATGACGTCTCCCCTGCCAAATATCCAAAAAATGTGAAATTTTTTATTGCAATAACTTTTGATCTAATTGAAATTTTGAAAAGCGCTACATGTATTCGTGATCAGCGTCGGATTTTACATGAGAAAATTGAGTTTGGTTGGAATAGGAGTTAGAAATTTTTTCCCTGTTCATGACGTCTCCCCTGCCAAATATCCAAAAAATGTGAAATTTTATTATTGCAATAACTTTTGATCTAATTGAAATTTTGAAAAGCGCTACATGTATTCGTGATCAGCGTCGGATTTTAAATAAGAAAATTGAGTTTGGTTGGAATAGGAGTTAGAAATTTTTTCCCTGTTCATGACGTCTCCCTGCCAAATATCCAAAAAATGTGAAATTTTATTATTGCAATAACTTTTGATCTAATTGAAATTTTGAAAAGCGCTACATGTATTCGTGATCAGCGTCGGATTTTAAATAAGAAAATTGAGTTTGGTTGGAATAGGAGTTAGAAATTTTTTCCCTGTTCATGACGTCTCCCTGCCAAATATCCAAAAAATGTGAAATTTTATTATTGCAATAACTTTTGATCTAATTGAAATTTTGAAAAGCGCTACATGTATTCGTGATCAGCGTCGGATTTTAAATAAGAAAATTGAGTTTGGTTTGAATAGGAGTTAGAAATTTTTTCCCTGTTCATGACGTCTCCCCTGCCAAATATCCAAAAAATGTGAAATTTTATTATTGCAATAACTTTTGATCTAATTGAAATTTTGAAAAGCGCTACATGTATTCGTGATCAGCGTCGGATTTTAAATAAGAAAATTGAGTTTGGTTGGAATAGGAGTTAGAAATTTTTTCCCTGTTCATGACGTCTCCCTGCCAAATATCCAAAAAATGTGAAATTTTATTATTGCAATAACTTTTGATCTAATTGAAATTTTGAAAAGCGCTACATGTATTCGTGATCAGCGTCGGATTTTAAATAAGAAAATTGAGTTTGGTTGGAATAGGAGTTAGAAATTTTTTCCCTGTTCATGACGTCTCCCTGCCAAATATCCAAAAAATGTGAAATTTTATTATTGCAATAACTTTTGATCTAATTGAAATTTTGAAAAGCGCTACATGTATTCGTGATCAGCGTCGGATTTTAAATAAGAAAATTGAGTTTGGTTGGAATAGGAGTTAGAAATTTTTTCCCTGTTCATGACGTCTCCCTGCCAAATATCCAAAAAATGTGAAATTTTATTATTGCAATAACTTTTGATCTAATTGAAATTTTGAAAAGCGCTACATGTATTCGTGATCAGCGTCGGATTTTACATAAGAAAATTGAGTTTGGTTGGAATAGGAGTTAGAAATTTTTTCCCTGTTCATGACGTCTCCCTGCCAAATATCCAAAAAATGTGAAATTTTATTATTGCAATAACTTTTGATCTAATTGAAATTTTGAAAAGCGCTACATGTATTCGTGATCAGCGTCGGATTTTAAATAAGAAAATTGAGTTTGGTTGGAATAGGAGTTAGAAATTTTTTCCCTGTTCATGACGTCTCCCTGCCAAATATCCAAAAAATGTGAAATTTTATTATTGCAATAACTTTTGATCTAATTGAAATTTTGAAAAGCGCTACATGTATTCGTGATCAGCGTCGGATTTTAAATAAGAAAATTGAGTTTGGTTGGAATAGGAGTTAGAAATTTTTTCCCTGTTCATGACGTCTCCCCTGCCAAATATCCAAAAAATGTGAAATTTTATTATTGCAATAACTTTTGATCTAATTGAAATTTTGAAAAGCGCTACATGTATTCGTGATCAGCGTCGGATTTTAAATAAGAAAATTGAGTTTGGTTGGAATAGGAGTTAGAAATTTTTTCCCTGTTCATGACGTCTCCCTGCCAAATATCCAAAAAATGTGAAATTTTATTATTGCAATAACTTTTGATCTAATTGAAATTTTGAAAAGCGCTACATGTATTCGTGATCAGCGTCGGATTTTAAATAAGAAAATTGAGTTTGGTTGGAATAGGAGTTAGAAATTTTTTCCCTGTTCATGACGTCTCCCTGCCAAATATCCAAAAAATGTGAAATTTTATTATTGCAATAACTTTTGATCTAATTGAAATTTTGAAAAGCGCTACATGTATTCGTGATCAGCGTCGGATTTTAAATAAGAAAATTGAGTTTGGTTGGAATAGGAGTTAGAAATTTTTTCCCTGTTCATGACGTCTCCCTGCCAAATATCCAAAAAATGTGAAATTTTATTATTGCAATAACTTTTGATCTAATTGAAATTTTGAAAAGCGCTACATGTATTCGTGATCAGCGTCGGATTTTAAATAAGAAAATTGAGTTTGGTTGGAATAGGAGTTAGAAATTTTTTCCCTGTTCATGACGTCTCCCCTGCCAAATATCCAAAAAATGTGAAATTTTATTATTGCAATAACTTTTGATCTAATTGAAATTTTGAAAAGCGCTACATGTATTCGTGATCAGCGTCGGATTTTAAATAAGAAAATTGAGTTTGGTTGGAATAGGAGTTAGAAATTTTTTCCCTGTTCATGACGTCTCCCCTGCCAAATATCCAAAAAATGTGAAATTTTATTATTGCAATAACTTTTGATCTAATTGAAATTTTGAAAAGCGCTACATGTATTCGTGATCAGCGTCGGATTTTAAATAAGAAAATTGAGTTTGGTTGGAATAGGAGTTAGAAATTTTTTCCCTGTTCATGACGTCTCCCCTGCCAAATATCCAAAAAATGTGAAATTTTATTATTGCAATAACTTTTGATCTAATTGAAATTTTGAAAAGCGCTACATGTATTCGTGATCAGCGTCGGATTTTAAATAAGAAAATTGAGTTTGGTTGGAATAGGAGTTAGAAATTTTTTCCCTGTTCATGACGTCTCCCTGCCAAATATCCAAAAAATGTGAAATTTTATTATTGCAATAACTTTTGATCTAATTGAAATTTTGAAAAGCGCTACATGTATTCGTGATCAGCGTCGGATTTTAAATAAGAAAATTGAGTTTGGTTGGAATAGGAGTTAGAAATTTTTTCCCTGTTCATGACGTCTCCCCTGCCAAATATCCAAAAAATGTGAAATTTTATTATTGCAATAACTTTTGATCTAATTGAAATTTTGAAAAGCGCTACATGTATTCGTGATCAGCGTCGGATTTTAAATAAGAAAATTGAGTTTGGTTGGAATAGGAGTTAGAAATTTTTTCCCTGTTCATGACGTCTCCCCTGCCAAATATCCAAAAAATGTGAAATTTTTTATTGCAATAACTTTTGATCTAATTGAAATTTTGAAAAGTGCTACATGTATTCGTGATCAGCGTCGGATTTTACATGAGAAAATTGAGTTTGGTTGGCATAGGAGTTAGAAATTTTTTCCCTGTTCATGACGTCTCCAATGCCAAATATCCAAAAAATGTGAAATTTTATTATTGCAATAACTTTTGATCTAATTGAAATTTTGAAAAGCGCTACATGTATTCGTGATCAGCGTCGGATTTTAAATAAGAAAATTGAGTTTGGTTGGAATAGGAGTTAGAAATTTTTTCCCTGTTCATGACGTCTCCCCTGCCAAATATCCAAAAAATGTGAAATTTTATTATTGCAATAACTTTTGATCTAATTGAAATTTTGAAAAGCGCTACATGTATTCGTGATCAGCGTCGGATTTTAAATAAGAAAATTGAGTTTGGTTGGAATAGGAGTTAGAAATTTTTTCCCTGTTCATGACGTCTCCCTGCCAAATATCCAAAAAATGTGAAATTTTATTATTGCAATAACTTTTGATCTAATTGAAATTTTGAAAAGCGCTACATGTATTCGTGATCAGCGTCGGATTTTAAATAAGAAAATTGAGTTTGGTTTGAATAGGAGTTAGAAATTTTTTCCCTGTTCATGACGTCTCCCTGCCAAATATCCAAAAAATGTGAAATTTTTTATTGCAATAACTTTTGATCTAATTGAAATTTTGAAAAGTGCTACATGTATTCGTGATCAGCGTCGGATTTTACATGAGAAAATTGAGTTTGGTTGGCATAGGAGTTAGAAATTTTTTCCCTGTTCATGACGTCTCCAATGCCAAATATCCAAAAAATGTGAAATTTTATTATTGCAATAACTTTTGATCTAATTGAAATTTTGAAAAGCGCTACATGTATTCGTGATCAGCGTCGGATTTTAAATAAGAAAATTGAGTTTGGTTGGAATAGGAGTTAGAAATTTTTTCCCTGTTCATGACGTCTCCCCTGCCAAATATCCAAAAAATGTGAAATTTTATTATTGCAATAACTTTTGATCTAATTGAAATTTTGAAAAGCGCTACATGTATTCGTGATCAGCGTCGGATTTTACATGAGAAAATTGAGTTTGGTTGGCATAGGAGTTAGAAATTTTTTCCCTGTTCATGACGTCTCCATGCCAAATATCCAAAAAATGTGAAATTTTATTATTGCAATAACTTTTGATCTAATTGAAATTTTGAAAAGTGCTACATGTATTCGTGATCAGCGTCGGATTTTAATAAGAAAATTGAGTTTGGTTGGAATAGGAGTTAGAAATTTTTTTCCCTGTTCATGACGTCTCCATGCCAAATATCCAAAAAATGTGAAATTTTATTATTGCAATAACTTTTGATCTAATTGAAATTTTGAAAAGCGCTACATGTATTCGTGATCAGCGTCGGATTTTAAATAAGAAAATTGAGTTTGGTTTGGAATAGGAGTTAGAAATTTTTTCCCTGTTCATGACGTCTCCCTGCCAAATATCCAAAAAATGTGAAATTTTATTATTGCAATAACTTTTGATCTAATTGAAATTTTGAAAAGCGCTACATGTATTCGTGATCAGCGTCGGATTTTAAATAAGAAAATTGAGTTTGGTTTGAATAGGAGTTAGAAATTTTTTCCCTGTTCATGACGTCTCC
>BMAO01008642.1:0-21266 GCA_019973975.1 Trichonephila clavata
ATAATATTCATGTAACTATTACACATTGTGGCCCTTTATATCATAAAAACTGTAACAAAATGAATCAATTTACTTGTAAAATGGAATAAAACAAGAAATATTCATAAATATTTGTATAATAATCAAAATCATAATATTTGTGAGAACACAGATTTTTTCAACATTATTTATCATTTTTTTGTATAATGTTTTCTATGTACCATTTGTAATGAATACAGTGACATTCAATTTTCCTGTACATTTTCTGCATACCATTTTCATGCAAAAGACACGGTTTTTTAGTAGCATTTTCGTTACATTCTCTAATTGCGCACTTTTTGCGTTCTAATGAATTTGTAATTCTTTTAAATGCAGTATTTACCTAATTTTACGAATTTCCCGCACACACGTAATTTGAATGTAATTGAAAATAAGCAAATGCTATGTAACGAACACTTAGACACTGCGATTTTAATATAACTGACTCATTTCCGCTGTGCACCCAAAAACACTGCACTCAAGGTCAAATAAATGTGCGATATTACTTCGCAAGTTTGTTTTACTTATAGTATCTACCTACTGAAATCCTTTGCTGAACAACAGTAAATTCCCTTGATGTCGAAACAACACCAACGGGTCTTCTAGGTATATTTAGATGTAAAACTCTGCATATTAAGCTAGAACCACAAAACTTTTTCTGTGTGATCAGCATGAAAAATGATTAAAAGTCACGGAAAATTTTAAAATTCCCTGCAAAAATGCGGAAAGGAGATCACACTATACAGTCTCCAGTGTCGAATAGACATCTACGGCTATTTTAATATTAAAGAATATGGAAATTAAAATCTTTCCAATTTACCTGCAAACATCTTATTAAAAAGTAAGATGTGTGTGATACAAATGGAATAAGGTATATTCTTTGAGGCTACAACTTACATTAAAAATTCATTACTGTAAAATACACACAGCTTTTTAAAACAATTTTTGTTTTATCTGGGAAGTATGTTAATTTAACTTTTTTATATAATATGAAAACAAGTTAATTAATGTACTTATTATTTTACTTTGCGTAAAAATGGTATTTTTAACTCGTAATGCCTTTTTATTATCTGTAATTGTTTGTCGTTTGTATTTCAAAAAGTGGCATAAAATGCCAAATTTTCAATTCTTATTATATTTCAAAAACATTTTAAAAATGTATACGAATACCATCATATGAATATTATTTGTCAAAGACAGAAGTTTCATATAAGGGATCATCATCACTTAAAACAGTCTTATGCCATCCTTTCTTAGAAGAGAAAAGGTGTTTATAGTTGCGGTCTGGAATTCCTGTTTGATCTCAAAGGAATAACTGCCAACATTGCAAATGGACAGGACATGTTTTTGGAGAACCACTAGGTAGTGTCAATCTCAGTCAGTCGCAAGAGACTTCGCAAACCAAAGTCAACATATAAAAATGGAATCAACGAGTAGAACTGTCAAACTGGATAAATGAGCTCGGAAACAGAATGGTAGTAAAGTTCTGAAATGTAACATAACGAAAAAGTAAGAATGAATGAATCGAACAACTTTATTGAAGCGGTAGATGTTCCATATGCGCTTATAAAGAGTTATGAATTCATTTAATCACTGATTTTTCATACTTAAAAAATTCCATGTAATTTATTAATATAACAAAGTGAAAAGTTAGTTACGTAACAAATTAAAATAAAGAATAGATTACACTTTATATTTATCTCTGAGTCTGTAGAATATATCTTTAATTCAATACCAATGCAATGTAATTTTTTTAGATGCTCCAAAATCTTCATATCTATTAATTTCCGCAATAAATGTTTCTAGTTTTTGAAGTGAACGCAGATTATTACAAGAAAAATGATAATTTTGTTTTGCCAGCACACACACACATGACCCTTAAGTGCTTTAAATAGAGGTACGAATATGAATTTTTTTTTAAAAGTATGAGAGAAATTTTTTTAAGATATATAAAACATTTTTTATAGCATGCAGATTGTACTTATAAAAGTGAAAAAGTTAGGAATTTTCTGTTTCACAATTTTAAATAAAAATAGCGAGAGAACTTTAAAAATGAAAATTAAAATAAAGTTCTTCCTTTTCCTTATTTTATTAAGTATAATGCACTGTTGTATGTAATAAAAAATGCCTTTTTTAAAAACATTTTCGACAAAAACACTAACCATTTTGTTAATTAACAAAATAATTAACGTAATTTCTTAAAGCAATTAACGTGATTTAATAAAAATGAAAATGAAATACTTTATTCATTTTTGGAAAACTATTTGAAGAATTTACACTAAAAAAGACAATAGTTTGAACTATCTTTAAACATTTTCAAATTTTATTCTTTCGTTGTTTTGTTTTAAAAAAATTGAGAAACAATGTCATTGTCTACTTCTGCTTAAAATCCTAATAAACTTAAACTGTAAATAAATTATTATTAATCAGCTAGCCGAGAGGCTCGGCACCACCCCCACCCCATCAAAACCCGAGGCTTTGTCACAGAAATTCACGAATTGTATACGGCAAGCAATACAACAATGAAATGCATGAAACAATGAACAGTTTTACTTTCTATTATCAAGTATTGTTGATCCTCAGTAGTGTTTAAAATTAAGCATTGTTTCATTTTCAACAGTGTTTCAAATTCAGAATGTAATTTACATTGATAGAATACGCTTGGTTTACAATAGCTGTCCCTCCAATTTTGGTTTGATTTCGATTCCTGCCTTACATTTTCGGCTTTTCACTTAACTCTATTATTTGGCCCTTGCTTTAAATTTTCGTCATTTTCAAAGTTATTTTTAAAATTATATCAAAATTTTCTGAAATTTCCAGTTTTCTTTTAAACATGAACCAAGACACCACTGACAAAATGATACTACTTGCATGGGTGTGGTTCACCATCAAGTTCTTATTTTTTAGCTACTGGGAGATTCTATTTTGGCCACCTATCATCTTATTGCTTGATGGATCCCGTCATGTAAGCATCTTAGATCAAGAAAAAATACCGGGAGATTTGGATCCCGTAGCATTTGGCCGCACCACACAGGAGACCTGCAAAATCCAAGAGCAATACAAACATTCAGCTGATTTAGACAGATTGATACGAAAAATGATAGAAGAAGAGAAAGAAAGAATTTCAAAGAAACATCAGGAAAAATTCAGCGAATGAAGGAAATAGTGAAAAACAGAAAGCTTTCAGAATGAACAATATATGAACAATAGAATTAATAAGGAACCTCAAGCAGAAGAAGAAAAAGACAAATATTTAGTGACCAAATTTTTCTGAAAATATGTCAATTTACACAGAACATTTTACCTCCTGTACGGTGAAATAGAATCATTTTTTAAAATAACATCTACCTATCAAAAAACTTTAGTCTCCCGATGCCCAGTACGCCACACCTATGCAAGCAGGCAAAAAAAAACACAAAATACGATGGAAAACCAAACAAAAACCAAAATAAATTTAAAAAGGAAAAAAAAAACTTATAAAAAAAGAAAAATTTGAAAAATAATATAAAAAATGGAGAATAAAACAAAAAACAGTAATTGTAAATTCATTTTGTAAATTAAAAAACTTTGTAAATTTAAAAAACTTTGTAAATTTAAAAAAACTTTGTAAATTTAAAAAACTTTGTAAATTAAAAAACTTTGTAAATTTAAAAAACTTTGTAAATTAAAAAAACTTTGTAAATTTAAAAAACTTTGTAAATTTAAAAAACTTTGTAAATTAAAAAACTTTGTAAATTAAAAAACTTTGTAAATTAAAAAAACTTTGTAAATTTAAAAAACTTTATAAATTTAAAAAACTTTGTAAATTCCAAATACTTTGTAAATGTTAAAAAATGTAAATTTCAAATATTCGTAAATGTAAAAATTGCTTATGCTGTAAAATTTTGTAAATATTTTTTTTTAGTTTTTTCTTTCTATTTTGTTATTTTTACTTTGTATCAAAGTATTTAAAGTGTTATTTTTATTGTGTGCGTATTACATATGAATTGTATTATTTTGTATTTATGTTTTTTGTTTTGTTTTATGTTTTTTCTGTTTTCTGTTTTTTTTTGTTTTATGTTTTTGCTTGTTTTTTGTCTTATGTTTTTTTCTTTTTTAAATTGCTTTTTTTTTTTTTTTTTTGTTATTTTTTTTGTGTGTTTTATGTTTTATGTTTTGTGTCTTTTTTTTTGTTCTTTTTTTTTTGTGTGTTTTATGTTTTGTGTTTTTTGTTTCGTTTTTTACATATATATTTGTATGTAACTTATTTGTTTTGTCTTTTTGTAAATGTTTGTGTGAATGATATGTAATAAATACATATCTTAAAATATTGCGTCTTGTTTTATTGATAATTCATACACGCACAAAACCCATAAATCATTCAGGTTACCATTATTTTGGGTTAGCGTTTTTGAAATGTAAGCTGTATGACTTGCACCAATAACTTTAGAGTACAAACCAAATAATCATATAAACGTTATGAGTGCTTACTCCATCTTTAAAACCAAAATTAAACAATTAATTTATTAATCATTCTAAATTGGATTAAAGGTTGTGACGGGGCTATTCGCGAGATTTCCGAACTAATTCTCTAGGGAAACATTGACTATTTATACTATTCCACAGCCTTTTCAGGAAAAACACGAGATAAATATATGTTAATTAGTTCGACTATATAAAGTCTATATATATATATATATATATATAGGCTTTGTAAATGTACGAGAGAAGGAGCTGCAAAGCTGTCACGTAAGTAATACCGGAGAATTACTTCACGAACTTAGCGCGCGTTTAAAAGGTATAAATTATAAAAGTAAATTATCAGATTGAAGATAGTAGATTCAGTACCGACCTGAGGTCAGTTAGTGATAGTTCTCCTTGTCCATTCTGGTAGTCGGGTTTACTTAGAATTGAGTATTAGGATTAATCGACGTTTAAGAGAATCACTCCTAGGTTTCTTCTTATAGTTAAACTTATGATTGTTTAAGTGTTTTTCAGACTTGAATAAATATATTTGTTATTATGGCGTTTGTTGGTGATGTTATGTTTCCTCCTACACTTAGAGACGAGCCGGGCAGAGTGAGCGGGGTCCGAGGTAGGACACCGCCACCACAAGGTAGGCAAGTTAAAATTCAAATTACTTTCTGTTTAAATAAAAAATAATTAATAAAAGAAGTCAAGTGTTCTTATAAAATAAACATTTAGATATTTTGAATAAATGAAAGAAATATGATCATTATATTAGCTGGATTCACATATTGATTAGAATGCACTACTAAAAAAATGAATAGACAAATCATGTTCTATAACGGTTTTCATTTAAATACATTTTTTACTTGTGAATAATGCATTATATTATTGTATTAATATCACCTTAATTTATAAATTTTAAAAATTAAAATTTTGTAATCTAATAATACAATTTTTGCAAAAATGTAATTGTAAAAAACACAGTTATTTCTTACATTGACTTTCTTTTAACTGCTTTACTTAGGATTTCTTTAATATAAGATTGTATCAAATTAACGTTACAAAAAGTAATCGAAACATAAGTAAATTCTAAATAGATTATGCAAAATTTTCGTTTCACATAAATTAAAAGCTATAAAAGAAGATTAGAATATTTCTATTTTAAAAGCCCTAATGTAAGTCGTATATTAAAATGAAATAAACTTCGAATTAAAATCTAGCTACATATATTATTTGAAAAGTTTCAAGCAATTTATGTAGTTGGTTAAGATTAGTTGTTATATGTATTTTACACAATTGCTTTTTTTAAAAAAAATTTTTGAGGAAAATAGCATTACTGTTGTAATATATCTAAATGGATTTTACAACACTTGTGTACAAATTGAAATCGCCAATTTTGAGGTGCATTTTTTAAAGAAAAAATGGCGTGTAAAAATTATTTTCTAAGAAATTCATGTTTTTTTCATTTTTATATTTTTATGCACACTCTTTTTCAAAATAATGATAATTTTCATATTGGATTTAAATTTTAAAAATAAACAATTGGATGACAGAAAATGTTGTTGTTGCTTATGCCACCTGTTTGACGTAGTCAGATCGAGGCTCACGAAATTCATCAGGGCAACGGGCTAGAGATACGTCTGTCATTAGTCTAAGCTTTGAGCCCATGAAGGTGACAGCAAGATTTTGCTCACGATAGATGGCGACATCACTCGGATCCACAGATTTAACGAGCAAGGGCTTCGTTTGTACTCGGCGAGTATTTGGTGGAATAGGGCATCGAACACAGGGCTTCCGGTCTGGCGGCCGATGCTCTAACCACTAGGCTACCCACGGCCCTAAGTGGATGCCCATTTTAGTGTCTTATCCATGCACACGCACATGTGTTTGGATGATACATTTAGAGGGAAATTCTAAATAAGCGTGTTAAAGCTCATCACTGTGGAGGTCGCTGTTAAGGCCGGATTAGTCATGTAAAAGGCTACATTAGGACGATATTAGAAGGTTCGATATCTGGAGCCTTGATAGGTCTCTGTAGGTAGGACAAAGTTCAAGCGAATCTGGAAGTCAATACGATATAAGAGTCCTTCGGAGTGTGTTGACGTCGTTGAGTGTTGAAGCCTGTAGAAGCGCCTAGGTTTCAACTTTCGTGTCTCTTTGAAGATCGAATACGTCACGTCCTACCAAGCCTCATGCAACGCAAAATAGTTATGTTTGGACCTAGCTGAGATTAATATTCGGCCCTTGGTCCTTGTCACAACTAGTCGGGGACTTTGAAAACGGAGATTGCCTTGGTAACTGCTCTATGCACCTCTCTGTTGGCTGGATAAAGGAATGCCAAAGGCTGACTTGGCTTAGTACATGAACGTCGGAATGCCCAATCTGGGATACTTTACCTCGCGAAATTACGTGACCCTTGAGACGTCACTAGTTCCTTAACATGAAATCGATCCTTTGTTGCAGACCACCATAAGCGTTTATTTGAATGTTCGAAGTACGATTTCTCGAACGTCTCTAAGTTTTTCAGGAGATGGTTTAATTCTTTTCAACTGTCGAAGAAATTAAAAGGTAAATTTTCAGATCAGTAACATTCAATTCTTAACCTTGGTGTTCTGTTTGGGTCTATATGGCCCGAAATAAATATACGCTCATAAAAAATATTGGATAAGGATATTTTCATGAAACTTTTATTTTTCATAGATAAACAATATAAATATATACTCCTAGAGGTATTTATGTTTATTTGTATTTTGAAGGAGTATTTTTCAATTTATACTTAATGTATCGTTCGGGTCAATGTGACCCAATGCAAAAAAAAAAAAAAAAAAAAAAAAATCCTTTATTTTTACTCATACATTTCACTTTTGTTTGGAATAAATTAAAAGAAAAGAATAGAAAAGTTTTTTTCCCTCAAATTTATCTGTTTTAAAAATTTGTTTCATTCATGTATGTGTTTGGGCACGTGATAAGAGAGCCATTGAAGGTTAATATTTTGATACGACTAAGAGGAGGTGGGGGGGGGGGTCAAACTACGTGCTTTTATTGCTACGTTTCATTTTTTTTTCCTGTTGTATTTCATTTTCTGATATACAGTAAAGGAGTTGTGCCTGCGAATGGGAGATAAAATATAGCTAATCGTAGAAATTTGAGTCTCACACTGATATAGTTAAACTAATAAAAGCTCCTGATAGCGCTGTCGGATATTTATGGTATCCGACAACATTTGGATAACTTTTTTCTTAGTTTTCTAAGAAACCCTAATACTTTTACCTTTTTGATTTCACTTTTATACACAATAATAAAAAATACAGTTAGAAATATATGTACATAAAAATTTACAAAAATTTAAATATTTAAAGAGATTTTAATCAAATTTTGGAATTTTTTCAAACATTCTATTTTTAAAAATATTTTATATTTTCCGAAAAGAATTGCTATAGCACATTTTTAAACACATTTTTAGAGAATGACCTAAAAGTGTTAAATTATTTCTTTTGAATCAAAAGTTATAGCCAGTCGAACTTGCAAACTAGGAATTTCAATCAAATTTTTGATATTTTTAGAAAAAAAAATACAACTGTAAAATATCAGTTCAATTGTTCAATTATTAGGTTCAATGGTTCAATTCTTAGCTTTTAGGTCATTCTCTAGATATTACCATAAATAATATTTGTATAAGGTTTCATACAAGTATCTCTAATAGTTTTTTAGATATCATG
This sequence comes from Trichonephila clavata, assembly GCA_019973975.1. NCBI lineage: Eukaryota > Metazoa > Arthropoda > Arachnida > Araneae > Nephilidae > Trichonephila > Trichonephila clavata. The sequence continues at coordinate 8,187 of BMAO01008642.1, forward strand.
TTTGAAATATCATGAAATTTACAAAAAATAGTTTTGAAAAAAATGGTTTTAAAATTTATAAATGCAATTTTAAAATAAAATATCACAAGTATATTACTAAACCCCTCCTGATATATATTTAACACTTCTCCTCTTTGGTATTTTGTTAAATTTTCTCTTTCTTTGAGCCCCATATTTTTTTCTGGCTGATTTTTAAGAAGGTAAAGAATGCTATTTCGAGTCACTGTGCGAATGATGTCAACAAATCTGTTATCACACAGAGTATAATAACTTGCATTTATACCAAAGGCTTTTAAACTACCTAAAAAACTAAAAAGAGCTTAGTTAAAAGTTATGACGGCAATATGGGTATCCAAATAAAATGTTTTTAGCTCAATAAAAGTTTCTTTCGGAACATTTTGCCACAAACAAGCATTAAATGATCGCTTGCATTTGTGTCAAACCATGGAGGCAATTTTATAATAACTGCTTATCACACAACTTCGTGTATACAGGTTTAACCATACTTAAAAGTTTCATGGAAAAGTTTACACTTTTTTCTATATATTGTTGCGGTGGTTATTCTTCACTGATGCTCACACCAGCTCCAGTTGGGCACGGTCCATACATGGGTATCTCTCTGCTGGAGCAACAGTGAAAAAATACCACATTTGCAGCACTTTGTGTAGTTTGGACGTTATTGGTGTTACTGCCATAATAGTTTTGAATTTTATTAATCATAACATTGGGAAGTTTTTCTTTCCCACCGAGGTTTTTCTGACTTTTTCTAAGTTTTCTTATCCAACTACACACTCTTTCATTGAAGTATCTTATGCACTCATCTTTAACTGAAAGGTATCCTTGGGAATCTCCTTCACACGCACACCATAGAAATCACCATATTTTTAAGATCTCATGGTATAAAAACTTACAGAGATTTTGTACGCGCCAACAGATTCTCTGATTGAAGTAAATACTAGATGATTTCAGGAGAACTCACATATATACGCCTGACTTTTGAATTCGACAAAGTTTTGAACCACTTCCTAATCTGGAAGTTCCTCAGTGGTGATGGATAAAGTTGCTATAGAAACATTTAGGGAGGAATGTCCACGTCTCAGCCGTAAACGGATATTCCACATTCTCCAACTGACGCGTTGGAACATTTCAGAATGCTTTTTACTTCCAAAGCAGCATCGTTCATGGCATCTTCAGCTGTTGATGTAGCGGCAGGCAAGACATTTCTTTCAAAAATAAATTTCTATATGCTCCTTTTGCCATACAGGGAAATATTCGGCTTAGCACATAGCTTTTTCGCAGACAAATGTCATCTTCCAATAACTCACATTCCACAAATGAGTTGCAAATTAATGGTACTTTGCTTTTTAAGATTTTTGGTAGTTGAAAAATTGACAATGAAAGTGCATTTGGAGCATTTTAAAGTCTCATTAGAAGTCAGTCCAAACATGTAATCTTCATGCAGGTACATATTCTTCTCAAAACAAATGGAGAAATACAAATTGGAAAACACACTTCTCAAAATATTAAAAAAAACATATTCTATTACCTCTTAATGTTTCATTCAAACATTCTTGGTTCTGTGAAAAATTATTCAGTCAATCCAATTTTTGTTTATTACAATTTTGCATAGTTGCTACTTTCACTGTTTTTGTGGATCTGTTACCAGAACAGGTAGTTTTCAAGAAGTTAAATTAATTGCTTTGTGAACCATTATGCGTTGATTATGTAAAAAGTAGAATATCCAGAAATAATTAACAATAAAAAATTGTACAATTAAATTGAAAAAAGTTAAGTTTTTAGAAGAAATTTTTTTGGAGCAAAATTCCTAAGACGCAAATCAAAACAAAAACAAGTGAGGTCACAAGAAACAGATGTTGCCAATCACAAAAATAGAATTAAAAGATCAAAATTGTTGTGCTCATCAATAAAATAGTTAAAAACATTGTCAGAAAATTTTTTTAAAATTATAATGGTTGAAACTGCAAAAATTATCGGTAAAAAGCATGTTAAACAGACAACTTCCGGTTTCGATTTCACCTCTTCTGGTTTCGATTGACAGCTGTAATAATATTTTAAGCACATGTAACTTTTTTCTAATTATCGCATAGACAAAACAAAGACAGATTAAGAAAATTAATTGCTTAAATTTTAAAATGATAAAATTAAAAAAAATGTGATTTTTGACCGAAAATGACGTTTTCAACGTAGTCGGATACCTCCTGTTGCAGCAAAAATCATCTCACGGTGATTTCATCTAGTTGGTTTGTATGCACGGAAGCCTGTTCGTTGCATCCCACTTCCACCACTCCATCGTTTAGAGAGATTACGATGTTGCAAGGAACATGTTTTGGTATCACTAAAATTGGTCTAGAGTGATGTTCTATCGTTTCAGTGTGACAAATGATTCTGGACCCCAATTACTGTGGAGAGATCGTGGAACATGTTATGCACAAAGATTTGTTTGTGAACGTGATCCGTACGACCCAGGCGTGATGATCTGCTCAGGTATCATGCATAATGACAGAACACCGCTCCACATCTTTGAGAGAGGAACGACATTGCAGAGAACTATTCTGGATAATGATTCTATTTTTTAGGAGTGGTCAAGTTTGGACTATCCATTTATGGATGACAATGCGCGGCCATACAAAAGCGTTGAGGTATCGGACACACTGCAAAGTGCAAACATTCTCGGTATGCAATGACCTATATATATATACTTACTCTATCGACCTAAATCCTATTAAAGATATCTGGAATGCTCTTGGCAGAGTCATTGCACAAAGAACCATCCCTCGCATACCGTGTAACAGCTCAAAACCGTCTTGAGAGAGGAGGGGACAATATGTCCCAAGGTTTCCTAGCTTGCTTCGAGAAGAGCGTGGAGAACAGAGGCAAAATGTGCTTTAGTGTGCGTGGTCTCTCAACTCACATCTTACTAAGATACTCATGTCTGCTTCATTCTGACATGCAGCTCAATTTTTTGTGGCTGTTTGGGAATCATCCAAGGAACATCTTTTTTATTTTTTGGTTTTTAATTCTTTGATAGGGCGATATCTGTACCATTTAGCACTATAATAAATGCAGATCGCCCCTACTAAATACGTACTTAGTTTCATTTCTTCAATTATTTTTTATTTTTAATTATTCCGAAAAATGTAACTGTCTTTTAGAAATTGTCAAGTAGTGTAGTTATGAGCAAAACGTACCATAAATCAAAACATGTACAAACACATTCAGTCAATGGTGAAAGTTATGATAAAAATATTCGAAGCATTCAAATATCATTATCAACTGCAATCAAATGATTTATTCAACATACTTCCAATAATTTCTCGAAAAAGTTTAAAGAAATAAAGGAGATCTTTTCAGACAGGGATCAACAAACTACGCCTCACGAGCCACACGTGGCTCTTTGTAAATATAGTTGTGACTTGTCAGACTTTTAGCTATAAGAATTATTAAAAAATAACTATGCATGCTAAAATTATCTTTTTCTTTCTCTTTTACCTTTATAATTATTTAATGAAAATATTAACAATATTTTCTTTTAAAATTAATAACTTGATTGACAGAATATTTATGTATTGAATTATTCTTCATTGATAAAATGTATTGAGAATCAGTGAAAACATTAAAGTTAGTTCTAAAGTAGTAAAGGACTAATTCATTGTTAAAACAGCCGCTTGGGAGGTTCTTTTCTAAGTGTTTTGAGCAACATTTGAGTGTTTCTATCCATGAGTTAGGAAGCACCCTTGAATATGAGCAAAGGATAACCCACCAACAAAATTGACAAAAGCACATTCCGTATTTTGTGACATGTTTAATTGGAAGTAAAAAAAGAGTTGACTTGACTTTTATATGTAAGAACTATCAAAGATTATTAGAGTAACAATATATTTTCAGAATAAAGTTCTAATGTTATTATTGGTAGGAACATTTTTTTCACGAAGCTTGGAGTCTTACTTCTTACGCTACAAAATTTTGATCTTGTTGTTCTTGCATTAAGTTAAGGAAATAGAATTATCTTCGAAAGTTCTTAGTCTTGGAAAGAATGGAAAATTTTACTCATGTAAAATTTATTTAAATATTAGAAACGAAAATGTTAATTGGATTGCAAAGGTTTTGATCACAAATGCTACTTGAGGCTACCCTTACTCCCTTTTGCTTGCGTATTTGTCTCTTTGATACTTTAATTATTTTGTTTTCCTTATAACTTGGGTCTTCTTTTCAAACATTTTCTGACTTCTGGTGTAAGACATACAACTTTTTTAAGCACAATACAATGCAAGGCATGTCAATATTAAATTCCTGTACTGAACATGCCCTAGCTATAAGGTTTTGGTGTGAAGATGTGGGAATTGAATAGTTGACCTTGGTCTTTATGGTGCTGGTGGTCCGTTATTACAACCCTCATTTTGTTTTTTATCCCTGTTTGAGTAAAACGTTGTTAAATTGAAGTGTCGCGATCATAATAAACACAAAATCCAAGAAGCTCATAAATTTTAAATTCCAAGTGAAATTAAAAAGAAATCCAATTGAATTCAATTGTATTAAGGTATCCGAACACGTTCGGAGTACTTTTTAACAAAATAGCATACTAAAACATTATAAATGCTCTTTTAGGACTCAATACCAACAAATATTACTATTTAACTATCAAAATTTAAAATAAATTACCTGAATTTTACAAAAATCACAATTATAAGTGAAATTTCAGCAATATTTTTGAACAACTTCGAAGCAGTTAGAGAAAAAAGTAATAAACATATATTAGTAAAAGTATTACGAAAACAAACTAGATAGATACATTTATCTAGAAAATGTACTAAAATTTTAATTTTTTATTGAAATTTGAAAATTTTAGAGCTGATTGAGTAAACACTATAAGAAATATTGCATTTTTTATGAGACCATTATTTAAATAACAAGCCATAACTCTAAAATTATTCATACAATAAGAAATATTTTAGTACATTCTCTAGAAAAAAACGTAAATATAAGGTTTAAACAGTTTTATAGAAATACATTCGTAATATTTTGAGTTATCAGACTCGGTATGATAGATTTTGAGCAATTTAAATGCCCAATTCTGATAGATCAAAAACCCACTTCCGGTTTTTCTAACTTTATAAAATTGATTGCAACTTGGCCTCTAGGTGGTGTAGAAACAAAACAAAGTATATTTCGTAAATTCAAAAGATAGCTCTATTCAATAAAATAAAAAACAAAAATGTCTGTCTTGACTGAATTTGGTCATTTTCAACGTGTTCGGATACCTTAAATTGTTAAAATTATGTTTAGAAATAATCCCACAGTCAAGTTTTTGAAAGGCACAAAAGATTTTCTGAAAAACATAATGTTGAAGATTATTAGCGTTCCCGTCGATCTGTAATATCAAAAACAGATCAAGCTCATAGTTTTTGTGCGATATTAATGGCATCATCATGATGGAATGGGTACTTAGAAGTCTAACGGTAAAACAGCAGTACTAAATTGAGAACCAGAGAAACTTTAGAAAAAGAGTGAGGAAGAAAAGGCAAGATCTATAGAGCAACAACACTTGAATTTTGCATCAAGACAACACCCCGGTGCACATTGCGCTCTCCGTATAACAGTGTTTGATGAACATTGGTGGTATTAATGTAATCGAGTATCCACCGTACTCAAAAGATCTCGAACCATAAGACTTCTACTTGTGTCTTAAAGTGAAAAATGCATTGATGGAAACGCATTTTCAGTCTGTAAAATAGTTTAAAGTAAAAACGGCCGATTTACTGAAGATGATGACACTAATGAATCGCGGCACTTCTTTTAAAGGCGGAAAACTGGTATGCAGTTATGTATGATAGGGAAGGGGAGTGTGTTGAAGGGGATTAAAAGGCATTTATACATTGTTTTCAATAAAGCTAATTTCTTTTAAGACTAGTCCGGTTATTTAATCGTCACAGTAGTAGTATTGAACACAAATTTCTTAAACAGTAGAAAGAGACAAATGATTTCTTATTGTATTACAAGAAATATTCTTATTATGTTCAATTTTGTAATTTTTATCTAAATAAAACGTACAGTAAGTGCCTCTAAAGGAAAGAAGTTGATTTTTTGATAATAATAGAAAAAAAACTGATTTTACTCTTGTTCTCTAGAGAATCACAAAGAACAATAAAGTTCTTTTGACAGAAGAAAAGAAATGTTCTATTAAACGCTTAGATAAATATCTACTTAGGAATAAATTTTTACTCTCGCATTATCTTTTCTCTTTGAAGCGAGAATATTCTACCCATTTCAAAACCGAATAATCTGTTTCATTACATCAAATAATAGAAAGATCTCATTCAAGATTCAATAGTTGATTTTGTAGTTGATTAGGAATTTTTCTACTTCTTAAAATATCGTCTTAAAGTCAATCTCCTTTATTCATCTTAAATATTTTCAATGAAAATACACACGTTGGAAGACAATTGAAATTAAGAAAAATAGAGCGAATGATTTTTTTATTTCTTTATCATTCGTGTAACAGAGAGAAAATGACTGTTTTTTTATAACTTGAAATAATGAATGGATTGAAAGGTTTTAAAGTATTTTCATTTCTACAGTTTTGCTATTAGTATAAAAAATAAATTGGAAATTGAATCGCTTTGTTTTGGATTCGATTATTTGAATTTACTTGAAGGTTAAATAATTACTTCTGGAAGTTGAATCTGCTTTCTAGTCTATATTCATGTGTTAAAACTTATAACAGTGCCTTCTCAAACTTTCTATATTTGCCACCCAATATTCAGTCATACTTTTTATATCCCCCCTTACCCCTCCATACAAATAGGAATTCATTGAATTCAATAATACTATACACTTAAATTACAATAGGACATTAACCGCTGATGTGCCTCCAGCGTATATTATATACGTCTCGCTCAACCAGTGTGTTAAATTCCCAGGACGTATATATACGATACGTATATATACGATATATATACGTATTATACGTACCGAAGTACAATAATTTCTGCTCACTGTTATCCATAAAATTATCCTGAAGGCTTTGGAATGCTATAAGAGGACCTTGGCAGTGTTAGCGAAGGATTTACTTGTATCAGAGAATTTCCTTATTTAGTCCTTTACTCCCCCCGCCTCTTAATACATTACATACGCGCGGCTACGTAGAAAAGGGAGACATTGGGGAGCAAATCAGGTAACTTTTAATCGGCAGTTAAGGAATTGTATATAAACTGCACAAATTATCAAGCTAAGAGTTAATTTTTGTACATTATTTTATATATGAAGATCCCATGCGGTGGCGCTGGTAGTTATTAAACTTGTTCTTAACTTTGTAATGTTAAATTAATTATAAAATACATTATGCAGTAATCATTTATAAATGTATTATACTAGTGTCAAATTTATTATTATTTTTATTATTATGACAGAATGTATTTTGTTTGTTTACTTTCAGTAAATTAATAATTCTTTCGATTTTCAATATGCTCGTGCCCCCCTCGTAGAGTGGTCCCGCTCACTAGAGGGGCATGCTCCACAGTTTAATAAACGCTGACTTGTAATCCAGATCGTTTCATATTCACGAATTTTATTCATAAGTAAATTTGAGCTCTGTAAGGCTCTTTATATTAAGGTACGCTTACAATATTACATGATAAACTTTGAGGGAATTAAGTTTAAAATTAACATCAAAAAGGCAGGAAGTTTAAAATCAACCCACAAAGTCTACGTTCTAATATTCAAACTAACGCATAAAAGGTTACCAAGATAATAAAAACAATGGATTTCGAGTACACACATTGTAGTTATTAATACGTAAAACTGTTTTCATTATACATGATTCACTTAATATGAATTTAGGTGAGTCAATCTTTTTCACTATCAAGTTAGATAATTAAATGGCATTGCATACATTTGTTGGAAAACAATTTTCTCGTTTCCGAGGAACTCAGTACAAATAATTCTATTATCCATTAAATGGAATAACAAAATAATAAAATCACCTATTGACTAATATGGGAGAACAAAGACAGCAGTCGAATAGAATAAATTTTATTGTTTCAGTTGGAAGGGTTCGTGGATACATTGAGATATATTCAAAGCAGCACAAGCATACATTTCTCCCCAGCTGTATGTGTTGAACAGCAACCTTTAAAATGAAGAAATGAGATGTAGCAGCTACGAAGATGAAAGCTTTCAAGCTAGAAAGGAAAGCACAATGATTAACTGTGAGAATAAAACCCAATGAGCGCGTCAATAGACAGGTCCCTGGAGGAAGGAGACAGTGCGGAGTCAAGGCTCTCTGGTTGGCTGGTCGGGCTTGAGGAACGAGGTTTTCATTGGTTGGCCGAAATGTGTGTAAAAAACGAATGTGTTATGTTGGTTGAGCGTGTATAGTAGGAGATACAAGAAAATAGAATTAATTAGTTCGAGAAAATAAAATTAATAGTGAATTGCAATAATGTAATCATTATTACTTTAGGATAAAAAAACGGGAAGGGTTATAAAATTCTAGAAGTAGCCTAATAACACTCTTTGATTTATCTACAATTGATATATATGTGTGAAGAGATTAAATATATTAATTTATCTCTATTAGAAAGAGGGTAAAACAGAGTCCTGACAATTTTCTATGAGAGAGATTTAAAGGTTTAGCTTATTATATATATCTATACATATGGGCCTTATGGACATTTTAAAGCTTTGACGATTATCCAAATAATAAAATTTTGTAAGGTATATATAAATTGTTAATGTTAAATTTCGTGGCGTATCTCCAGATTGGAAAAGCATACGCTATGATGTTACGCATAAGGAGTGTATAGAAAAGCGCACTTTGGTTTCTATGCTTAAATGTAAATACCGGTAAATTAAAAGTTTAAATATCACTTCTCGGAATTTCTGGCGTATACAATGTTACATGCTGGCTCCAAATGTGTTTTTGGTCCAAAACTTCACCGAGGTATTTTGTTTCCTCAAAATTGGGAATAATTGAGTTGTACATGGAGGGTAGAGATGGATATGTTTTCCCTTGTGTTTAAAACTTAACTCACTTTGGTTTGAAAGTCTGCTTTTATGGCTATTTAAATGGAAGTGATGCGATATCTGGAAAAATCTAGAAGATTCTTTGGGTCATCAAAATCTCCAAATTTGACGCCAAACGTTGCGTTTATAAAATTAATAACACTACATGCTTCGCATAATTGGAACTTGTAATACTTATGGGAAAGCCTGAAATTATCATTCAAAACTTTAAAAATATTTTAGAACTTCACAGAAACATTTGATTAAAAGTTTCCAACTTGATACGCTGGTCAATCTTCTTAAGAAAATGGTAATATTTTCTATTGATAGAAGTATTACCATTTATTTACTATATAAAAATATAAAGTTGAAATTATTATAGAAAATGCACAATTATTTCCTTAGTATTTAAATATGACATATACGAGGTGTGTCCAGAAAATTAGTACCATTTTGTTCTACCACAACCGCAGTGGGAGTATCGGAGTTCAACCCTTACGGACACGTGTCTCTGGTTAATTGTCAGTGTAATGACGCGTGTAACGTTGTTTTACATGTGTTAGGAGGGTTCAATATGTTTAAGACTATTGCCGATCCCGCTGATAGCTGAAAAGTGTTTCTTGATATGATTCTTCATGGTAAACTAACTCAAGCAAAGTTTGGCAGTGAAATTTTATGTCGAGGAGGCATAATATAAAAGCAGTTTCTCTAAACATATATTTTATTCTTTAAATAAGCAAAGTCAATCTGCTCGCCACTGGAGCAATTAAAACAATAAGTTTAAAAAAATATAATCCTCAGAAAAATAACATAACCAGACTTTGGTCAACTGATCGAACCCCTCCTTCAACTCTTTAACTTCTAATAGATCGAAACATCTTTAAAAAAAAAGCGAAGCAACAAACCAGTTGCACACATCTAATGTGCGTTCAGTCGAAGAGCCCAATCATTTCTAGCATTTCGTCTGAAACCGACGATCATCTCTCAACCAACCTCGGTCTCCTTAAATAGCCACATGAGCCAAGTTAGTTAAATCTACATTGCAGCCGTTGCCAACCACAAATCTCGAAACTCGCAAAAAAGGTCGGTTCGAATCAGTTTATTTACTTGAGATCATGGCGCGGGGTTGGAAAAACTTAAGGACACCATAAGAATTCTGATCCTAAAATAATTTTTTTTTTTTTTTTGCGTGAATCCCCTCCAAATGTCTGACAGTTCTGTAATCCGTTTTTGTGCGTAGTAAATATTAAAACATTTGAAATTCATCGTCAACTTGTAGAGGTGTATGGGAAACATGTAATTATGAGGAAACGGGGAGAAAAATGATTCGACAATTCAATGATGGATACATCAATGATCATAACGATGCATGGTGGGGGGGGGGGCAACCTTCTGTTTTGGCTGAAAAATTCAATGATACAATTCATAGAAAAAGACGGTTCGTAATATGATCGATTTGTGATGAGTTTCCATAAAGAGCGGTTCAACAATGCCTTTTTCCATTGGCGGCATCTTTCTTTGAAGAGAGTAGAGACAAATTAGTTTCCCAATAAATTTGACTGAACAATGGCGATAACTATGTAGAAAAAATGCTTTGTGACAGGATTTTTCAAGCAAAAATGAATTTTTTAATCAGAGAAAATATTTTTATTCAAGTTTTAAAATGGTACTTAGTTTCCGGACGCGCCTCATGCATACAAATATAAAGCATTCATTTCAATTAAAATATTTTTCAAACATTGTGAGGACACTGCAATATCTTGCAGACTCATGCAAATGCACATATTTGTATTCCTAAAAAAAATAAAATTTTGAAACAGGAAACATTAATGGGTTTTAATAGAAAACTTTTGTGTTTAAATTATTTTTACAAGTGCTAGTATTTCTTATGAGAAATAAATTATAAAAGCTAATTTAAAATTTACAGTTATTTATAATCGTTTATTTAAATTTTAGGTTATTTAATTTTATCAGAATTGAATCAGAAATAGGGGGAATAAAAGTCATCATAAGTATTTAACTTAAATTAAAGCATGTTAAATGTAAAGGTCCATAAATATTCGAAAATGGATCAAACATCACGCTTAACAAGTCCTAACATATGTTTTTTAAAATCTTCAAGGAATTAAATTTAAAAAGTTTTAAAATTCTTCTCAAAAATATTTTCACACATTTTTTTGAATATAACCAATATATAACTTTAAAAATACTCACTCATTTCTGCATATTTTATAATTTCTGATTTTATAAATATATTTTTACAAAAATTTACTTTATATTGAAATATATTTTTTACAAGAGCTGATATTTTTAAACTTATATTATATTAAAAAAGTGAAAAAATACACTGTTTTAAAAGCAGAGAGAGGGGGGGGGATGAAAAAGTTGAACATGCGGAAATATTTTGTTCAAATAAATATAAAGAAGAATGTTTTCTATTATACTGAAAACATATAGTCTAGAGTAAAATAAAATATTTAACTTTCAATTTCCATTTTTCCATTCTTCTTTTTTGAATGATATTCAGCTTCATTTAAATATTACATGAATTTTTACATGAATATGTTTCATAAAAATATTGAAAGAAAATAATAGAGAAGGAACAAGTATTATATGATAATCCACACACACACACACACCACACACACCACACACACACACACACACACACACACACACCACACCCACACCACCATCATCCAGCATACACACACACACAAGAAAGGTTTCATTTTTAAATACACAATCAATGATTTTCTTCGAATATAAAACACGTTCATACCAAATTCCTTTCATGGCAATAAAATATTTAATTTCAAAAGGTGGTGAACCCAGATATCATTAAATATAAGTTATTGCTTGATGTCATTTGAAAGCAGTTGAAAACGGAGATACAAATAAAGGATTCAACTTAATTTTTTTTTTTCCATTGAACATGATAAAACTCACAGTATATGAAAATGGGTCTGAAATAAGCGTTTTCCTTTTAAAAATATTCATGCTAACCTGAAAAGATTGAATGAACTTACGTTTTTAAATAAAGAAAAGTGTTAAAAGTATTTCGAATATCAAATATTCTTATCTATTCATATACATGTCAATTCCCATTCATATGCGTGCCAATTCGTATTCATTACATGTCAATTCCTATTCATATACGTAGAAGAAAATTTTACAATTACGAAATTAGGTTTTTTTTTTTTATAAAGGAAAGCTGCGTAAATAGGTTTTTTCTCATTTTCTCTAACATTTTTTTTAAAAAAAGGATTTATCTGTAAGAATATTTTTGAAATATTTCTCTTTATTTTTGAAAAAATATTTTTAATGCTGTTTGAATAAAATTGGGCAGCTGTTATTAACTCCTGAATCAATCTTGAAATGTATATTATTTTTTTGTCTTAATTTAATATTTTTATTCATTGCAAAAATACTTTAAAAGAAATATTATTCAGTAAAGAATTTAACTGATTGTCGTATTGATTAGAGAAAAATAGCTTTCCACAATTATTTTTACCACAGTGTCTCATTTTTTTATAATTTGCCTTAGATTTTAAGAACAATATGTTCTTTTTTTCTTTTTTAAGTTTGTTTTCTAATATTATAATTTACATTATTGCGAAAAAAATCTTCCTTTTCATTAAAAAAAGCGGCAAATGACAATGTTGACTTTTTAAATAATTAAATGAAAATATTCCATGTCCGCAGTTTGTGAGACGTTATTTATTGTTTTTTTTCCATCTTGGCGTGTTGCCAAGAAGAAAGAATCGAAAATTTATCGTGTGTTGGTTAAACAAGTATTTATGGTAGACCTTAGAATTAATTATATGATTAAAGCGAGCTACAGTCCTTGTGTCTCTGCAATAAATCATCAGTTATGTAAAATAAATTTTTATACAGTTTTTATAGTACATATAAATTTCAGTTTTAACGCTAGCAATACCTTTTGGGTGTCTTTTTTAACTTTCTATCCTGCTTCCTATGTTTTATTTCAATATACAATAATCACAGATCGCATTTTTTATTTTTTCTGGAGACACTTCCATGCATATGTAGCAGGAG
>BMAO01008643.1:0-19544 GCA_019973975.1 Trichonephila clavata
CAAGAATAATTCCATTTAACAACAAACCAAACGAAAAAAAGTAACTGTGTTGAGTTGTCTTTCTTTCTTCAAAGAAACGTTGTTTATTATGTGTAAAAAAAAGGTTATATTTGTTGTATACAAAACAAATCGCGTTGTCATCGAAAAATTAAGCATGATGAAAGATAGGTGCTTTTAGAGGAGCACGCGTCACGCGCCAAGGAAAGTGGCTCCTTTTAAAAAATAAATAAAAATACTTCTAATTATTGTATTTCCATAATTATATATATTTTAAATAGAAATGTTTAAACTTTTCAAAAAATAAAAAGTCAAAATCGATCATTTTTCAAAAATTCATGTGCCGGACCCCTTAAAAACTAATTATTCAATGAATTACAAATACGCGTTACGTTGGCATCATTTTTGGTGACTTAGGGACCCTTTTGGCGACTTGTGTCAAAACTTGAAAAGGTTTTTCTCACACATTTTAAAGCGCTCATTTGAGCTGAAATTTAATATATACTATTGTTTTGGGTAACAATATGATAATAATTATATTTAAATAATTAATTTCAGTCAATAAATTTTTATCGACTTGGGTCAAATCTTTAGAAGATTTTTTCCCCACGTTTCAAAGCTGAACAGTTGAACTGAAATTTTATATACACGATTGTTTTGGATGAAATGCGATACTTTAATTATAATTAATAAAAATTAATTACTCATAATCTGATTCTGTCATATGTATATACATATTTACATTAATTGTAACTATTTAATAAAAAGTAACTAAAATAATTTTTTTTTGTTGATCTAAATAGGAATTGACTTAAAAATTTGCTTTATATTACTTGCTTATCATGTATTTAAAATGCTAAGAATTTTTTTTATATCCAACATAAAGTTATAAAACTTTTCTTGTTTGTTTTTTAAACAAGTTTGATGTCTCCGTGCATGGAATAAAAATTTATGTGAGTAATTATTTTTTTTACTGTTTTTATAATTCCCGACACGGAAAAAAATGCAGAAATGAAATAATCAATCGTAGTACCAATCCCACGCACTTCTAAATATATTAGGAAAAAATTGTTCAGAAATATTAAAATTTGTAGAAATTGTAAGAATTTTAAAGCATTAAAATAACGGTTTGTTTAAAAAAAATAAGGGTTTACTTCTGAAATACATAGTTCATGTGTGCTTGAATAAAGTACATGTAAAATTTTCATATGAAGAGATAATTTAAAAAATTGTGTTCAGGGTATACCTAATCCTCTTAATACTGGTAATTTCAATTTTTGTAATTCAGCATGCATTGCAAATATTCAAATTCTTCGTATTCTTGTATTTGTAAGAGTTCGTGCAGTAACAGAATAGAAAGGGAAGGTTTTAAAAGTAATTTGTGTATTATTTTTATTCATGTAATAACTCTAAAAGCATAATGACTTAATTAATTTCAGATAATCAGTGCTTTTAGCATCAATCGCCAATTTCATACAACCTTAACTTACAAAACCAAAATTCTCTTTGATTATTCACGTTTCAATCCAATGTTTTGGAAATTTTTTATTGTATTCTGACAGAATGCATATTAAGTCTTTTACAAGATATGAAAAATGATCAATAACGGATCAAATATTTAATAGAAGTAGTATTTTACTCAATATATAAAAATAGGATACGTAAAATGGCGTAACGAAGAATGTTAGTCAGAAGAATGTTATGCCCCTGCAAAGTCAGGTTTTGGGCCCCTAGAACACAAATGCCCCGCGATGCTGTGGTGTACGTTACGCCACTGGATATGTATGAGAAATATGTTTATTTTTTTTAATAAAACTAGAACTCTCTAACAAAGTTATTCTGGTTTCTTATCCCATTTCCAAAAATACTAAAGATAGGGAAAAGTTTGGAGTTCCCAGTTTATCTAGCAAAAAAAAGGGAAAGAAATAATAAATGTCTTGGCAAGTTGCCAAGAAAAGAAAAGTTAAAACAAAGCAGAAACTTTTACAACTTATAAGGAAAACAAAAAGGCAGAAGGAGAAAATAAAACGTCCCCTTTTACCGAGACTCTTATTTTCTCCATGATTTCCTAAGTAATTCCCTTACTTCGGACAAGTAATAAATATTCAATTGAATATTAAAGCATATATGTAATTGTTTTTTTTATATCCTTAGAATACAAAATATGTTAAAAATATATCTAAAATTAAAATTTAAAAAAATATTTAAGAAATCAAGGATTTTTCTCTCTTTAAAATATTTGTCGAAGAAAAGGAGCCCAGATCGAAAATTGCTTTTCAATCCAGAAATTTCATTAAAAATATTAAATCATTTGCTTAGTTTCGATAGGGTCGAGATAAAATTATATACTACTCAAACTGTGTGGTATATGTATTTTTATTACCTGAGTTATATATTTAAAGGCGATTACCCAGGCACTATAAATTTAATTCAGAAAAAAACATTAAACAATGATAAATATAAATAATTTTATATAGCACAATATAATACTTTCTTTTTAAAAATATTTGGTTTAGAGTTCTAAAATTATAGGAAGTTTATTTTGCTACAAAATAATACCTAATTCAAGTATTATATTAGAGATTTTTTAAAAAACGATAATTTTCATTTAAAAAGACTATTTGTATCACGTGGTTTATCTTTCCGTTCAAGTCGACTTTGATATTTTAAAATATATAAGAACAACTCTATTTCGAAAATACTTATTACAAAGCTTTGTTACTTTATTAAATGAAGTTATCTTAAGGCTGTCTTCGCGTAATGTCAAATTAAACCTAAATTTGAAATATTTTGTCCAGTATAAAAGTACCGCAACACGTTCATAGTATATTCTAGCTTCTCTCATTCTATAGAATGTATATTTTATGCTACTCGTTTTTATTTAAGTTGATCCATTTTTTTTTCAGGTATAAAATGTGTTTCACTTTTTTTTCCTTTTATATCATTATGTTACACAAGCTATCTATTTTTATGATAAATTAAAAAAATTAAAATATTCTATAAGTAAGTAAAGTTTTAAAAACCTTATAAGCAATTGTGTATGTGGATCACAACACTACAAATTTTCATGTGAAAATCGAGACTATGTTAAATCTCATTTTAAAAAATTCTTACTTCATAAAAAAGGTTCTAATTGGTGATAAATATTTAGTTTTAGATAAAATTAAATTATACCTGTATCAATCTAAAAATTTATATTTTTTTGCAATAAAAAGATATTTTAAAGGATTAAAATATATATAAAGGATATAATAAGTTATAAGACTGAGATTCCCTTATACAATAAATTTGATTTATCAAATCATTCTAAAAGAATAGACCTTTCAACCCAAATGAAAAACTCCTAGTAATCATCTTCGAGATCGTAGGGAAATACCTTTTAAGGATTGGAAATTTTCTTGTCCAGCTTTAAAATCTGCTCTGCTGCAGAGACAACACACTCTTGACAAGGCTTTCCAACCGATGGAAGTTTTGTCGTACTGCATACCTGAAAAAAACGCAATAGATATGGTTACTGTAGGTAGCCATATTACTTTTTTTTCAAAACATCGAATAATATTTTGAATCTTATTGTAAAATTACTAAATTGCAGAGTAAAACTTTTATTCTATTGATATGATGGCACAGAGAAAAATATTTCTTAAGGAGGCTTCATTCAATGAGGTAAGATATTGGCATAAAATTTAATCCTTATATAACTAAGACATTTTTTATCACATTTGATATTTTCCTCTACTTAACCATAAGATTTCGTTAAATTGAGATGAATCAAAATGAGATGGAAAAGTTCAAAGATTTTTAAGTCCTAAGAGCTAGTTAACGCATTCCTACTTAATTCTACGATAAGGCAATACATTATGCATTGCCATAATATTGTTTCATATACAATGAAATAATATTATTAATCATAAAAAGTAACAACTTTGCTGAATTTTTTTACTTGCTACGCTTAATACTTAACCAAGATGTATGGCATAAACTAGATAGACCCAGTACATTTAAAGTTATTAATATTAAATCTCTGAAAATGTATTGAAAATATACTTCGTCCCTAAAGCTGTTTAAAAACATTACATAATTATGTATTTTATACATAAAGCAAACCAAGCATAGGATATGTAATGTTTTTGCGGTAGGCACTTAGTAGAACAAAACTAACTACATTTTAACAAGTCAGCTACATCTCAATGGAAAGTTTTTTAAAAAATATTACTCTTCAGTACCGTTTCCTTAAGCTGGTTGTAAAATAAGTTACCTGCTCAATTTATTCCCTCCGTGTTACCAAGGAAATACAGCTTCCAGATGCTATGCTTATGTTTATCATTTCAGGGCTATATTAGTATTTTACCATGTTTTTATTAACTCGCTTTCTTGTCTGTCCGGGTGGACTTCTGTAATTGATTTTAAACCTAACTTCCCAATGAGCTAGAGACATGAAATTTGGGCTATAGCTCAGAAGGGGATGACAAGGCATGAATTATTAAAAAGAAGTTCTAGTCTCGAACCCGGGCCCCGAAGAGGTGGGCGCCGACTTCGCCAGGGGCCCGTAACTCCAGAACGTACACGAATTTACACGGACAAAAACCACCTTTCTATAGCACGGGTAGAGTTGCGTCTACGTATTCAATTTCGTTGCTGTGGGGTCAACCGCCAGGTTACCTTGTTTTTATTAACTCGCTTTCTTGTATCTCTGTCCGGGTGGAATTTGTAGTTTTCTTTTATTAAGAAAATTTTTAAATTGCAACCATGGGAAGTGCGAAAGTTTCTCTATTTCAGTTTAGTTATCGAAATTTTTGTCAATCACATTATGTAAATTTTTAAATTGAAGTAGTACCTGATTGGTCCTCCGTAGTGTCTGCCTCTATGATTTGGTTGTCGAACACATGTGGGCTACTGTCATTCTGTTTTGGGTGAGGGTTCCCGTCTTATCTGAACAGATGGTGGAGGTGGATCCAGAGTTTCCACCGCCTCCAGATTCTTTACAAGGCAGTTCTTCAAGGCCATTCGTTTGGCAGTGAGAGTTAAGCAGACCTGTAAAAGAAAACAAACTCTTTCAACCATTGTACTTCGCTCCGATGTGTTGCCGATTGACGAATTAAAATGTTGGTCTTCATTTGATTAGTAAAAATTTAAAACGTGATTAATGTCAAAGTATATTCGAATAAAATCATGTTCATACACATACTGCTAAGAATTACCTTTTGCGTGACTTTTACTTTGGCAAGAAACTAAAATTATGCGTATCATAATTTATTTTAAAATAACTATAAACTGATTTTATTTCATTTCAAAAGTTTATAATTAACGTAAGGAAATGATTGTCACTGATTTCAATTGTATGAGAGATTTACTAGTTCGTATTAGTTTTTGATCTATCACAGTAGCAGTTATGTATTGTCATACTTTTATAATAGTGTTAGTCATTATAAGGATATCTTTTCAATCTGTTCGAATTTCTTGATTTTTTAACTTGTCGGGGATTAGAACCCACGATCTATAAATCCAAAGTCAAGTAACATGACCACTAAACAAAAGTGATCACTCCTGCCCGGAGGCTATTATTGGCTTATTTAGATACCGCCATAATTTTGTCTGAAACGAGACAAAATTATTCAACACAAGAGTATTAATGATGTGTTTTAGTACAGAAAACAATCGTTTGTGATGAGAGTTATTGTTTTGAGTTTGTTCGTTCCTTTCAAGTGTCTTTTTTGGGATACTTAAAGATATATTCTCGACTTTGTTCATATTCATAAAAAATAAATTCTTTTAATGATTCAGATATTAAGTCGTTCTTAATCGATATTTCAGTAATGGTTTCTTTCATGATTCATAACTATAGCGTTAAATACTTCCAATGGGATCAATTCATCCCCAGAGTGCGCTGCGATCGTTTAGCGATTGCCCGTGATTATCAAATATACAATAACAGCTAATTAGATATTGCACTTGTGGTTGTGTGCTAACTATCTATTTTGCTTACATTCAAAAATTTTATATTCTTTAAATTTTTTTAGTACTTTAAATATTTTTAATATATTTTCTAGTCATTTGCTTTTTGTACAGTTATTAAATATATACATAGTTTTAGTTTACAGCATTAGATTAAGACTTAGTTTATACTTCTGTTCCTTGATGTTGTGTTTTTGTACAGTTTTAGGCTTAGTAATTAGTTTGCCAGCCACATTGTGTTTCAAAAAATTATGGATCGTTCAATTGAACAAAATTCTTAAAACTTAAAAATTAAGTGTTAAAGTGCAGAACAGGAAGAGGGATCTTGGTGAAGTCAATTTTTTTTGGCGACCGAATCGATAGCCAAGCAACATAATTTAGGGATAGACGATTCCGAGAATTTACAAATTTTAATTTTCCAATAAAAATAAAGAAATATTATTGTGAAATAAATTATAAAAATATATTATTAATAAATAATAAAAGTTATAAATAATTAAAAAATATATAAAGCTATCAATAATGCATAAAAATAAAAATTTTATTTTTTCAAGTTAAAAGAAAGAAAGGATATTTTTTCATTTTGTTATATGATAGTAGATGCCACTCCGAAAATGCCGCCAAAATACTCAGTCGAATCAAACACGTGGGAATTGTAGAGCGTATTATCATGCGATTATGACGTCAGATGAATCGAGTCCATAAGGCAAGTTTCTGTACATTTAATTAAATAATTACATCAAATAGAGAAGTAAGATAGAGTCTCATATTGCTAAATCCAATGGAGAACACATAGACTGAAATCAAAAGAAGCATCCAGCAATGAAGACAAAAATAGTCCATATCGACCATTTTATCAATAAATTTTGGAGTAAATGACTGTTCTTCATAGATTTTCATATCTAAATTCATGACTGCCACGTGATGAATGCAATCACGTGTTCTCCATTGAATTCAAAAATAACATTAGACTTGTTGTTATACTGGTAAAACTTACATAAAATTTCATATTTGATAGTTAAGTGATGTTCAAATATTAAGATTCTTCAAAAATTATAAAGAATTCTTATATTGTGCGCGAATTTTTAAATCAAGTGCATTTTGTTAACTTACGTACGTTATTATTGACAAATGTTCATGATGAATGAATATGACATTTTAATAAAAAGTTTCTACAAAAAGCTAAAGTTGCAACAGAGAAGTGCATGAACGATTGGTTGAAAACAAGTGGTCGCAATCATTACGTAACTATGACGTCACATGAATTTTAACCCGTTGTAAGGAAGGAAACCATAAGCGAATATCGAAACTTACAATTCTTATTTTTAAGCATATCGATCTATCGGTGATTAATACTCACCGTGACGGTGGCTAATAATCCTTCCGGCACATTGGCGACGATGATGCCGATGAGGAAGATGACGGCATCTAGCCAGTGTATCCGAGGATGAAGGCCGTGATGAAGAATGCCAGTCCGAGGAAGACGGCCACACCGGTGATCAGGTGGATGAAATGGGCTATCTCCCGAGCTATGGGCGTGTCTCCCATCTCCAGTCCGGAGGCCAAGTTGGCGATGCGACCCATCACGGTGCGGTCTCCGGTGTTAATGACGACCCCGCGACAAGTGCCTGAAATTGATTTAATTTTGTATTAATGTTGCACTACAACTATTGGTGGCGAGCTTAATAAATCTGATTTTTGTTGTCCCTTTAACTGCCATGGGTGTATATTTCGCCTTTCCGAATTACGAACCTTTGCATTACGCTGCTATGCATCCGAAGGTTTGGGGTGCAATACAATAACCTTGACCGTGTTTACGAAGGATTATCGCATAACTGCTCATACCTCGAGAAAAGCGATGGCAATGGAGAGCAAATTGTGCAATTTTTCCTTGACAGTGGGCACACGGGGCACTGGTCACCCAGCCTCACGAAATCGTTAATTCTGGAACTGTTTATTTCTTACAAATGACCTTGACAGTATCTTCCTATATGACACCCTCATGGGAACTGAAATGTATTTGTCACATACCTCCCTCTTTTGGGGAATGGCAAGAGTTTTTTTTACAATCTTAAGGTACTTGTTTATACTGAGTTCCCCACGCCACCACTTTTGTTCCAAAATATTTTCTATGAACGTTGTACATTTTACCCCTGTGAACTATTTAGTGGTTGAATGTTGATTGTACGACTTATTATGGTTTATAAATGTAAATGAGCAGAATATTAAAAAAAATGGGCATCAATGATATCTATTGAAGGAAATTGAAACTAATCGAGCAAGGGATGAACCTGCTGAAATAATGCATATTAATCATGATAGCGAAAATAAATTTGAGAAAAGCGTTTAACATAAACATTTTAGTGGAAAGGAAAATTTTCAAATGCTACCTAAAGAGCTCCATCAAGAAAAATATGAAGTCATAAGTGTAGCACAAAACACACTTCGTCCTGTCAAAAAGACACAAGCAAGAAAAAGTTCAACATGCTATTTGTCGATCATCAAAGGACAGTAAAACTACAATAACTTTAACTAAATATGACAGTTTGGCCTGCAAATAACATTTCTGTAATGTTATCCCAAAGTGTCTGTGATTTGCGTCCTTTATTAAAGTTACGCACATTAGAAACTTTTTGGTTCAGTTTAATTGATATTCTTTCTCAAATTATCAAAGAAAAATTAAAAGGTCCTTAAAAGTAGGGAAGTATGCTTTCTTCATATTTAATTATTCACTGGAATTACGATTTTTATGTTGTATAATAAAATAATTACAAAAAAAGAATTGGGGTGATTCAGTCACCCCACGCGGCCATTAACGTTAGTATCAAGTGCGCGCCTGCTCCCGGCTTAAAATCACACGAAATAATTGTAACACTCTCCATCACAACGTTGTACCATCGTACAGAAAATACTACTTCCAAGCCTTACAACAGTAACGATACCTTAGAACGAAGCCTTACAACGATAACTCTGGTGAATTTTCTGCATACCAAACCACAGGTTTGGGACAATATTCTTAGCCTTAACCAAAAATTATGTGATGTAGACTTTTAGCACACTATTTAATTCCCACGAAGATAAAATTTTATCTTTAACTAGGCAACGATTCATTGGTGATAAATCTAATACATTTGCAAAAAAGCTTAATTTTTATTTACGTTTCTCAGCAATTACTTTTAAACTATTGAGAAAAAACGTAGATATGTGTATGTGACACACACAAATGGATAAACCATTCATTAAATCTCTAACGCACTGAAGGGAGATTATAATACTTGACTGAACTTAACGCTGTGTTGTCCCCTAACTCCATAATAATCTTGGGTTTTATTAAGATTAGAATTTATACTTGTTTGTTCACAAAACTTGCGATTTCGTCACCAAGGTCCTAGACATAATCTCGAAGATCTCAGACTAGTATAAACTACTTTAATTGGATGGATTTAGTCTGCATAGACGTATAAAGAGCGACCTGGACGCTTTTCAAGCAGAGCATAAGTGTTAATAAGATGCGAAACTATGAAACAAAAAATTAACATAATGGTATCGTTTATAACATTTATGAACAGATCAGAAAAATTATATGTTTGTTCTTTTTTATTTGATTTGGTGTAACTAATTTGTATAAAGGGAAAAGAGAGTAAGAACATTTCTCTATGAGTGCTAGAAACGTCCAATTACTTAAACGGCAGTGCAACAGAGGTAATTTTTAATGAATTAGTCTTTTTAAATACTGTTTAAATAATATATTTAAGTACTTATATTGTATTATTTATTCTTCGAGACTTGACATTTCTAGGTAAGAGTGCATTTGAAGTTAACTCAAAAAACATTAATTATTATTCTACGTTATGTTCTTTGGTGGAATCTCTATTTTCGAGACTTATGTTTCCACATGCAATACATAATTAACTGTAATAAAGCTTCATAAAGACAGAAATGATCGTCGTACGTAAGTTTAGGGAGCTTGAAAATGCTGGGAAAATAATGAAGACATTCAGAAACGAAACTGACACTTTTTAACCCGTTCAGGAACATGATCACATGTATATAATCAAGCATTTCTTCCTCCAGGGCCCACGGTATCATATACATATGTGATTGCGCTTTTCCTATTCTGAGGCCCATGATCCAACCGATGTGATTTGAGTTTGAAACGTTTTCATATTAATTTTTACAAAAATCTAGATGACGGTTAAAGTCCGTTTTTTTTTTCGAAGAATGTTTCACAAAACTCTTTGGACTTTAGTATGTGCTTTTAGCTTCGAGTTTTTTTTAAATTATATATATCTGGAATATTTATGAATGTAAACAGCTGAACATGTTTAACTCTTTCGAGAGAATCGGACGCTTAAAGGTTCATGATTTATGGCACTCTGGATTTCTGTTTATATTTTGACAAAATTGAAAGCTTATTAGCATTTTGAGCATCAGACATTCCTAAAAATAATTTAATTATGTATTTTATTTTTGTTTATTTTTATTTGGTTCAGTATTACAACAATAGTTTTTATTCTTAAAAAGCAGATATTCATAAGATAAACGCGATGACTCATTTTTAACGAAAAAGAATAATTTTTTCTTACTGTATCATTTTTAATTCAGTAAGAACAAACGATTCTTTTTCGTTGTTGTTGTAACCAGAGTTGTCATAACCATGAGAACAGAAAACATAATACTAATGTGATACTAAGAAAGCTATAACGATTGATTAAAAATTAAAAAAAGATAAATTAGCTGTTATTTAAAAGATTTGTATCAGTTCAAGCCTAAACAAGTCTACGTGAGAGTAAGTTTATCGTTTGGGATTTGCCAGATAGTATTTTTATAAGTTTTGCATCGTTTCATTTTGATCATCATGGCGAAAAGAATACTTTTCTTTATTAAATTAAAAATATTTTCTTTAAAGCTCGCAATTTTTTTTAAGCATAGAGAAAATTTTTGTACTGGATATTCAGATATTATCAATGACAATAAATTGTAAATTTTAGCGTATTGATTGCATTAAAGATTTTTTATGAATTTTTAAATGAAATTAGGCTTAACAGTGATATTCGCAGCGTCCCATGCGTGGGTATACTCTCGGAACGTGCGGGTCTGGGGAAACGTTTCATTTTCCTTTTGTCGGTCCTGAAAGGCTTACAAGTTCTTACCACCATATTTCATGACAGCACAGATATTGGATAAATGTGTTGTGTTTCCAGATATCCTGTGGAAGCGAATCTGCGACCCTGATACTTTTAACCATGTCGCCAATAACAACGGACTATCTGTGCTTTTTTTTCTGTTTCAAAAGTCTAACTTCTTTCTCGAACCATAATTAAGATACTTTCGTGATTTTCCGCTAGTAAATGCATGTAAAATATTAATTACACTTACCTTCCACACAGTTCGTTGAGAAATAGGCTAAGTTTCTTGTCTCTAGAGGATTTTCATTGGTCAGTTCGGGTGATCGGCTCTGAGGTTCGGATTCTCCCGTCAACGAGGAGTTGTCTACCTTACAGGAAGAGGCAGAGATAATTCGAATGTCCGCAGGTATCCGGTCACCACCTTTCACCTCCACAATGTCTCCCACTACAACGCCCTCCGCTGGAATAGTGTACTTTTGTCCTTCTCGAACAATGGTAGCGTACTGAGAACAAAAATTAACACTTAAGTCAAATTATCCGTACAATGTGTGCAGACATATCAGAGTCATATACATTTATTTACAGTATTAAAATTCGTGCCATCTCTTCAATTTTATAATTGCAAGGAAAAATTAAACAATTAACACGGAATCTTTGAAAAAACTTAGTGTGGGCTACTCCTAATATAATTTACAGGTACAATTTATTCCGAAACGTTGTTTTCAAGGATCATTTATTAAATGTCTTGTATTTCTTATAATATAGTGGCTGAGATAGCATTAGCAATAACTTTATGATATAAGTATGATATAATTTTATTTATGCTATAACTTTAGGATATATTTTGTATTAAAAAGAACTATAGTCTTATACGAAATTTGGCTGTGTACAGTAAAAAAAATTCGTTTATTTTAATAAGTTCACCCACAATAAATTTTTTAGTAATTACAGGAATATTTCAGCATACTGAAGGAAAATTATAGCTAAGCCTTGATTTTAGCATTGTTACCAGTGTTGTCAAAAGGTAAATTTGTTCATTTAATGTAATTTCCAATTCAATATAGTATTTTATGCAAGAAACTATAATTTTAGTGTGCTTGTGGCTTTCATCTTTTCTGTGGTTACGAATATGCATTCAGTAGCCCATCTCGAATCATAGTTTTTAAAAGTATAAAAAGAGATTAAATCTGCTAAAACTAGCATATAATTTAAATATAATTTCAGTTTCTAGATGCATTCTAGCCCATAGTGCATATTTAAAGTCTTTTTTCTAAAATATTTTTAAAAATGGCTCCGAAGATAGGATAGCACCTTAAATATTTGTATAAACTCTGCTTTCTACTTAAATCAATGTAAAACCTGATTAGGTACTTTATGAAACCTTTTGTTGAATTTAGAAGTTTAAATTTATTATTAATTAAGCTTCGAATATCTACATTTAAGCTATATCTTACATTACCTTCTAAAATTGAATAATGTACAGCCATTGAAAAAATTAACAAATTTACGTAGGCTTTGATAATTCACACCAAACAAGTTCTTCACTTTTATTACTAATTAAAAAAGCATTCTCCATTTGCGGTCGAAGAAGGAAGAAAATGAAACTATTTTACATTGTTACGCAATAATTATTTTAAATTATACTTTGAAAAAATTTCGAATTGGAGATAAAGTTAATAAAGCGAATAAGACACATAGATTTAAGATCAAGTGATTCTAGGGGAGATGTAAACATTAACCCTTTGTTACGAATAGATTTAACCAAAATGCCGTGTTGGATTTCCTTTAAAATAAGCTTACATAATAGTTATTAGACATAGGTAATGGTATTTTTTTATCGGCTTGCTTACCTGAGGAACCATATTTTTAAAGGATTCCATAATTTTGGAGCTTCTGGCTTCTTGGTAATAGGAGAAACAACCCGTAACAATAACTACAACCGATAACACGATACCCAAATACAGCTGCAAAGAAATAAAAAATTACAATTTAATACAACGTAAAAAACATTAAAAGAAACACTTAAAATCAAAGTTCTTTTAGTTTATTAGGGATACTACAAGAGCAGTTAATAGAAATTAGATAGAAAATTTATAGCTTAAGGTAGCTGACTTAAAATATAATAAAATTGCTTTGGCTATATGTTTCAAACAAACCAACCATTAAGTGTATCCTAAACATGTATGAAGTTATATAAAATTTGGTGGCTTGGATTAATCAAAAATCCGATTTCAAACATGAACAATTGGAAATTTGAGCAGATTTTCTGGATTGTTTATTTACAGTACAGTAATGATAGTAAGTTCTGTTGCTATTGTGTATTAAAATAATTTTAATAAACAACAACATCGGATTATTGGAATAAATAGGGAATTACAGTTTGGGAAAACCATTCGAATATTGCCATTAAAAGTGTTATACAATTAGCTGGAAGGTTTTATTATAAGACCGTAATATATCTAAGGAAAATTGCTTGTTTTCGCGTTAGCAGAATGATACAAGAAATATGCTAAAAATGGTAGTCATCCTTGGAGCGTAGAACTGATGAAAACGTGTTGTTCATTTGTTGTCTGCTGATAAGTAACGATAACACCACTTTCCAAAGATTGGCAATCGTTTAAGCACTAATTTAGAGATGGAACGTTGAAATGTAGAGGAAAAAAGGGTAGACCTAGATTGAATTATTTTTCCAAATTATCCTCACAAAACAACTTTTCCTGCAGACATGATATTTTTTAAATTCTGGGTTTTTTTTTCTCTTTATATGAAAAATTCTGCATAGTAAATTATTTTATCTGCTTTATAGTATGTAAAATTTTTAATTTCCTTTTCGAGAAAGTAAAAGGAACTCAAAATGTTCAGACTCGTAACTATAATAACATTCCAAAAGTTGAAAAGCAATGAACGTCAGTAAATTGTTAAACATTGTTTGTTTTAGAACTTATAAGTTGTATTTTGTACTGAGCATTTTATTCAAATCTTTTATTACTGATTTTTGTTAAAACTGTTTTTAAGAACCGATTTAGTTATTCTCGCCTAAAATTTAAGGAAGCATAATTCAATTAATAATTTGAAAAATATCACATGATTTTTTCTTTAATATACTATCTGTTTTCTCGAACGAAATTGAGCTAAACCTATGAATAAATTTCCGAAGAATGTTCACATTGTTAATGGGAGGTTACGTAATCGCTTTATTGCATACAACCATGATGCTTTTATATTACACTAAGCAAAAAATTAAAAATTCTCTTGAGAAGAGTAGTGGAGAATGTTTTCTAAAATTTTGGTTCCCTTACTTTTTTTGAAATATTTTAATAAACAGTATTTTGCAAAAGTGTGTCAATCTGTCGAAAAGGGTTGAATAAAAATAAACACAATTGCGATGGGAATGATCAGAATAAAGGTTACAAACCACAGCATTTGAAAACTACATATTGTGGAGAAATTTTGTTTCCGCAGAGTGGAGACAAATGATGCTACTTTTCATACAGCTGGTTTGTGGGTAGGTAGTGAAAGTTCCCAGATGGTCCAAGACGATTAAAATGGCAAGAGTTTAAAGAAATTGGTCTCGTTTGGAAGTGCGAGTCGTGATTCGATTTTTATAGGCAAAGAATGTGTCCCCCCGCATCTGACATTCCTAGTCAAATCATGGAAGTTTATGGGGAAGAAGCAATGAGCAGAAAACATGTTGCGAAATGGTGTCACTCTTTTCAATCACGCAGACAGGATGTTGAAACCCGCAATATGGTAGTGAGCGGCTGGCCAAGTTCTTCAACGACAGAAATCAACACGGCACGAATTGAAGAAATAATTCAAAATGAACGACTAAGTGAAACCTCGTCAGAGCTGGGACTGAGCTATGGTAGCGAGCAGCATATCGGTTCTGATGTGCTGTGATATTCCAAGACAGTGCTGTGAAAACATCCACCGAGACCTGGCTTAATGTGAACAGGGACCTGATTTCTACCAAGACGGGTTAAACAAGTTGTTTCTGCGTTCTGATAAATGCCTAAACAGACTTGGTGATAATATCGAAATATGATAGGCATGTATATCTCTTAATTCCCTTTTGTATTTTCTGTCTGTTGTTAATAAATATTTCTTTATTCGACTTGAAACCTATTTGTTCTAATAACCCTTCGTAGTATTACAATGCCGTAGAAATGACACGGAGAAGGGAAATTTGAAGATAATTCACTAAAGATGGAGGAAGTCGTACACCATCCTCATTGAACACAACTTTATTGTTGAATAAACTGGAAGAGATAATCTTCTTGACGTATAGTCAGGAGGTCAACGATAGCCCATTCTCAATGGCGCTGTCATTTATCTCTCTTCATCTGATCACTGACATGGTTTGCGACGATAACAAGACAAGGTGCGAGTGTGGGAGAGAATATTTAATACCGGGGTGCCTCTCGTGTTCACTTAAGGATGAAAAATAAATGAATTGCTTGTTCAGCTTTAGGGTGAACAGAATGTTTCTGATAAAAGAAAGGAATTTCCTTACCCTAGATATTATGATTTTTCTTTTCCTGATTCGTTGCAGAATTTCGAGTGAATCCCTGGGATAATTAACATTTCTTATTTTCCGGCATTTCCAACTGATTTGTCTAAGGGATACTTAATTCATTGTTGCATTGACATTTTAAGCAAATGTTTTGGTGTGGATATATATTTTAACTTTTCTGATTGAGATTCTTATAACGCTCTAAATAGTATGCCAATCAAGTAATACCTATATTACCAATAATAAAAACTGAAAAGAAAATTATAAAATTGAGTTTTAGACAATTATCCGTACTGCTAACTATTATTCATTTATGCTCGTATTTGAAGATTACTATTTTGGCAACATTTCTTGGCGAATTAGACATATAATGTTAGTTATTCATGATACATTTAAGGCTTCTGTCCGCTAGCCATTTAGAATTCTCGAACAAATTCCACGAAAGTACTACTTTCCTCTTCAAACCTGCACTAGATCATCGGTTTGAATATAGTCGAGCACATCTGAACGAACAAAAAATAATGAAGTTACCTCTGGAATTACATTTTCCTTTTAGAATCTGAAAATATTTTGAAATATTTCTTGAATATCTGGAAACTCACAAATGTGTGAAACATTAGAATGAACCTAAGAATTACTTTCAGAAATCGGAGAAAAAATTCAACTCTAGAGATTCCTGTATTATATTTTGTTCTTCATTGTATTCAAATTACAGCACTAGTTTGGATGTAAGAGGGAAAGTAGAATTTTAATAAGATTTTAACATTACATTAGTAAACTTAAAACAGAAGGCAGGAGTCTTAATTTTTATAAATAATACATTTAAGGAAATAACCCCAGAGGATAAATTTTGTCACTAGATTTATAAACATAAACAGAACTAAGGAGTATGTAATCTTGTATTATTTTTTTCTAATAACAGTCATAGAATGTTTCTTCATGTTTATTAATCTTTTGGAATTAAATTGTTAGTAATTATCATTAATAATTAATTTCAAATAAATCTGTCATTGACAAAGTGGAAAAATTTCTTATTGATGAGTTCTCTTCCAGAGTTTGAAGAAATTATATTAAACATATTGTTGATTCGGATATCAGGTTATCATTAACTGAAAATTAGTCAACGAGTCATCGTTGTTACAAATGATTAATATTGTTTTTTCTCTAATTATTGTTAACCTTAAATCAATCTCTGCTCACGAGAAAATGCTGTGACGGATTTATACGCGTCCTCATACTAATCCTCTTGTGAATTCTTTCAGGCTATTAAAAATAATCAATCTTCTCCTAAGAAGAAGGCGGGATATGCAAATTAAGTTTATTATAAATAGCTCTAGTTCGTGAGTTATAAAAGTTAATGAGTTAAAAGTGAAGAAGAATAGACAGTAGAAAGTTAGAAGGTTAGAAGTTTAGTTAGCTAAAGGGGACAAGAGAGATACAAGGTGAAGATACCTTAAATGGTTAGAAAGGCCTTGTGAGAGATTAAAGACAGGAAGTTAATATTGATAAATTAAACTTTAATTAGAAGACTGCCTACAGTTCAGGTATTGTCTGCTTCACACATTACGTTTGATAATTAAAGTATTAAAGTAGTTAAGCGGCCATTAATTATAGATCTACTGTGTACAGTAATATTAAGGAGGAACTATTATTATAAAGTAGTTTATTAAACGTATTCTCCCTAAACTCTACTGATTGGAACACCCTATTTATAGCGTTACATTGAATTGTGTTCGAGTAGATTAAAGTGCTAATAAAATAATTGGTAATTATCATGTCGAATCATCCTTCACTTCCTTCCACACCTTTAGCTGGGTCACAGGGTAGACGGGAAGTAGGGCTATTGCAATGCTACCTTTGTGAATAGTGTAAAATGAAAGGAAGTCACGAAATTTTTTTATCCTACGCAAGACATACTTATGACTGCCATTAATTTGACAGGCAACCCAATACAGTTCAGAAACACAATTTTTACTAGTAATAGTCTCTGTTACTTCTCCCAGTTCGTAACAAGAGACCAAATGATCTCCGCATATATCTTTAACATTACGTAAAGAGCAAGTTGGAGGATCTAGTAAACCAAATCTGCTCAGGTTTCTCATAAGGTAGTCATGTTCAGTTTTAATTCTAAAACTATTAACACCAGCAGGTCACAAGGAATGGGATTTCCCATTTAGGAACTCCAAATCTTTTACACTCTCAGAAACCCGTATCTTCTCTGGAAAATGAGCCTTAATCCTAGAATTGATGATTATTTTAGCTATTTGGTAACAAACGGGAGGAACAGGTTAGGGAAGGTCATAGCCATCCTGGCTAGAGTATCAGCAAACTCACTATCCATGATTCCACAATAGCTTAATATCCACTGCAGTCACAAAAACTGAATCTTTTTTAAAAAAATGCTTTATATTCCCATACTTATGTTGCCCTTAACGATTATTATTCCGGTTATCTTTATCACGCAAGGAAATGTAGCTGTAAAGCAGTAGTTCTCAACCTTTTTCACGGAACCCCTAGAACTAGAAAGTGTTTTCGTAGAACCCCATTCCATACACATACTTCGAATGATATATCTCAAAATAGTATTTAAAGTAGATCAACTTGAAATAGGCACTTTATGTAAAGGCAATTTTTAAAAAAGTAATGCAGTTATTATTAAAAAATTTTAATATAATTTTTTTAAATATAATTTACTTGTTAATAGTATTAATTTGTTTTTCAAGTGTCATCTATCCATACATTATATTTAGTAACTGGCTTGCTTTTGTCCACACGAACTGTTGAAGTCTAGGTCTATTGAGATTAAATGCAATCGCATTACATTTTTTCTAAGTTTAATTTGTTTTATACTTTGTTTTGTGGCCACTTACGTTGAGTAATATATTTCACTGAAAACACACTATTCTGAACGGTAACAAAATACACTTATGGCTGTGTGAGAAATCCCGTGTATTCTGCATGAATTTGCAATCTAAAACTTAGAAGCTGTTCTTGCTTAAATTTAGATTTTAAACATCAATTCTGTGGATATGTTGTTCCTTTTTTTCCTTCATTATATGTGTTTTCCACAAATGTAAAAAGGTGCATTTTCCATTAGAAAACTTTTTAGTTTTGCAAGACATTGTGCTAATAACGAGTATAAAATTATCTCGTGGCTCCCGAGATTGTAAACAATATAATATTCATAATCTAGTAGGAAAAATATAAAGATAAAACGTTATAATATTGTTTTATTACATTACAATAAAGTTTAAAAAGCGTTGCAAAATAGTTATAAATATATAAAATAAAACTTTCAGTTTTAATGAATAGGATGAACTTTAGATACTATAATATACAAACTTCATAGAGATCGTGAATCCATTTTGCATATAGATTTATTTCTTCTCTATTCTTAATTATGACTCGTGGAACCTCAGGGTTCCGTGGAACAATTTGAAGACCACTGCACTTAAGTATACACTTAAGTAGAAATAGATTTATAGGTACTTTTTGTTACTAGATAAACGCGTATATTACTATGAGAACCGACACAGACTTATCTAATCAGGTATAATTATGGTCATTACTATTGCAGTAATTATTAATAATTATACATAATTGGTTTATTACTAAGTAATAAATAACTTTTGTTTCTGTTAAGTCGCATTTTCATCATCGACAAACTGGAAGCATAATTTCTTATTGAAATTCAAAAGCCTTCGGGAAACTCTTTTATTTGAATATGTAATTGCGGAATTCACTGACATATATTTCTGACCTCAGCAGCCTGAAATTAATCAACAAATCCTTTGATGGCCTCGCTAACATTGCTGACAAATTGTCTGTCATGAAAAGAGCATACTCACATTGTCGTCTGGGGGCTCTTCGAAAGTGCCTGCTTGGATGGAATATGCAATGAAGCAGAGGATGGCGCCTATCCAGAGTAAGAGGGCGAAGCCTCCGAATAGGTT
>BMAO01008644.1:0-32574 GCA_019973975.1 Trichonephila clavata
TTAATTTCTTAGCAAGAAGCATATTTCATAAAAGGAGAATGTGTTTACAAAATATTGCCGTCCTTTCTTTAATTTTAGCCACAAAATTGCATCAAATAATTTTTACATACATATTCTTTTTAAATTTACTCTAAAAATACTAAAATATTATTTATACTCTTAAAAAAATCATGGGTCAAACATAGTTAGTCACCTAAGTTAATCAAGCAAAAAAATTAGTAAAACTGTATTAGTGACAAAGTAAACTATGCATATACAGAAAAATTCCGATTTAATGTATCTGAAGGAGGATTCGTTCTCGATATCTTCCATTCCGTAAGCACATAACAAAACCACTATACTAAAATGATCATCTTAGTAAGGAAGTTGTTACTGGCTTATAACAGCCACACACTCCCCTACCAGTGAGTATGTGGCGGTGATTAGCGAAGTGAGTCTGTAAGGCGAAAAGAACGATATCGTTGTTATAGCGAGCGTGTGAGCTGTTGCACGACTTGTGTTGCGTCATATGTGAGACGACTTGTGATTGCGTCATGCGTCTGACGACTTTTGGTTGCATTTGCTGTGGATAGGTGGCGCTACGACTGCTGCGTGAAGGTTGCTTTTGTTCCAAGTTCCCAGGGTCACCAATGAAAGAGGATTTGTTCTTGGACCTTTTGTTCCGTAAGCACATAACAAAACCATTATACTAAAATGATCATCTTGGTACGGAGGTTATTACTGGCTTATATATATATCACCGCCACAAATCCAACTACTTGCGACAACTTTTTTAAAAAAAATGAAATATGGGGGGGGGTGTTTTTAGATTTATTTAGCACATTTTAAGAAAAATATGCTAAAATTAAGAGAAAAAAAAATTATTAGTAAAATGGAAAAAAAAAATTGGCAAAACTTAACAAAAAATAACATATACCCTGCTCAATCTGTACCAAGAGTTTATGAACAAATTTCAATTCTGATTGCTTTATTGTTAATTTTTAAAATGACTTTCAGGATAAGAGGTATTTTAATGTTTACAAAAACTAGAGCACTTTATCTTAATTATTATATGAAATTGCTTAAAAGACAGTGATTAAAAAATAGTGAGTATAAAAGACATTAAATGCTGTAACAAAACCAAGATTGATAAATCTGAAGAAAAAAAACAGTTCTATTATTATACAGAACATACACAACAAATTTCAGTTAATTATTTTCAAAACATTTTTAGCAATCACTGGCCCTATTTGAGCATTTGCAAAGAAACACATTTCGAGTAAAACGCGTTTTAAAGTATGACATCTTGATTAAAGTAAAGGCGTCTGCTTCTAATAAAACAGTTGTAGTTTTTAATCTATTGAACGGAAAATAATAAACGTCGTATTTATATAAAGCTATTAAAATGGTCTATAAATTTAAACCATAAAAAATTGTCAATTTTTGGCAAAATTCACAATTTTAGGGTAGTCGTATACCACAACGTAAGTTATTAAACGAATTTCGCGATTTAACAATTTTTTTTCTTTTCCCCGATTGAAATGGAGCCCTCCCCCCCCCTATTTAATGAATAATAAATCCCGAAAAAACGAATAAGAAACTGAATTTTCAAATTAATTCAACAAATATAATTTTTTATGAGTTGGGATTTTAAATAAATTAAATTTCTTATGAAATAGCATCCATTTTGCCCGTAATAGTGCAAATAATGCTTAGGAATAAAGTCTTATAAGTACTTATAAGTGCAAATTGAAAAAACGAAGGATGCAGCCAATTATTAAACTTTGCAAATTCAGATGAGCAATATGCATAACCTACAACACGTGAGCTTTGAATGTGACAGAAAATTCCTTTATCTCTTTCCACTCCACAACGCAAGGAATATTTTAAAATTTGTTCGCACTTTCTTGAAAGAAGTGACGTTTATTATACGTATGTTTTTACAGAAAATTTTTTAAGAATGGCTGATTGTCGAAACAAATGCATAGAAATTTATATGCAAAAATTGATAATAAAACTCCTATCAAAGTACCATTTTTTAGAAATGTTTTGGTGATAGGAGCAATAAAAATAATTTATGTTTTACATTCAGATTATATTATTAAGTTGATTCTGAAAGTAAAAAGTCAGTTTGACCGGCCATTTTTTTATAATTTTAAAAAATTAAGAATCTTTGAAGTTTTTTCAAATTTTTATAAAATGTTCATTTTTTAAAGTTTTTTAGTCATTTTAAGTTATTTATGTTTCTTAGATTATTGCGCGAAATAAAGTTAGTATGGATTTGAAAATTAGTTCCCTTGTTGATTTTTATGAATTATTTTTCTAGCTAAACCTGGAAAAAACGCAACTTTTTTTTAAAAAAATAATATCTTTAGCATTTTTTAAAAATAATTAGACATCTCAGTCCTAAATCCATACTAATTTTTATAGAACATACGTTTGGGAGTATATACAAAAATTAAAGCTCTATCTTGAACAGAAAAAGAGCCTTAGAAATTAGAAAAACATTTATGTTCTCAAAATAAAAAACTGAGAAAAGCGTTTAAAGTTTGTAAAGGCATAAAGCAAAAACTTTTTAATTTCCGTATAAAGCTCAAACTTTTTTATATGTTTTTTTTCCAATGCATATCCTACATTAAAGCGGTATTTTAGTTAAATATATTGTAAATATTTTTTTTTAATTCAAAAATATATTTTTATGTAATATTGTTTGTATTTGTTAACGACGACAGTTTATTCAGATTAATCTATTACTAATATTTTCACAAAAGGTTTTGCACAAAGTATTTACGTGCAAATAATAAAGACACTAATTTTACCTAAAAAACGCAGGGTTTGAGCTACCGGTTTATTTATATAACTTAAATCTTTCATTTCCTACCATTAGCTCACATTCTTCTTTCCTATATACATATATTAACCCTTTAAGCGTTCGAAACGTCTTTTTCTGCCATCCTGAGGTGCTTCAAAAACGACCACACGTTTTTTCCCGTAAGACCGGGGGACTCACCAAAACGCACCAAACGTGTTTTTTCCTCCTCAAGTAACAGCTTTCGAAAGTGTTAGAAACGTCTTTTTCCGAAATCCTTTCCCCCTTTAAAGGCTTAACATCTTGAAGGATAATTAGGGAGGGTTGGGGTGACACAATGGACTCTGACAGGAAGTTTTATGGCTGCCCCGTCCTTCCCCTGCAGCAATCGTAAAAAAATGGGAAAGAATTTAAAACCTCCAGAGCGTACGGACTATCAGTTAAAGTTTGTAAGTAAACTTGACTTGATATTTTTTTGGGTTTGAATTAAATAAATCTTTGATGTAGTTTTCACGATCTAAGCATTTTTATAAATCTTTCATTTAAATCATTTTTTAAGTTCCATCACATAAGTAATATAGATGATATACTCACTTTTGATTTAATATTAATTTGAAATTCAACGAATTGGGAAGGAAAAGGGTAGCTTAAAAAATCACATTTTTTTCTTTACCTTAAAATTCTCAAGTAGAATTAAGTATTTTTATAATGTATCTCTAAAAATATCTATGATATATCTATATTTAAATTCAAAGTATACGTATATCAAAACAAGAGGATAATTTACAGTTTCGTTTTTCTTATTTTAATTAATACTTCTAAGTTTTTTTAAAGAAATATTTCGTTTGTGTCAAAAATTTATAAAAAAAAAAAGGTTCGAAATTTTGAAACCTGTTAAACTTTTAAAATTCTAAATATGAATAATTGTTAAGTTTCTGCACAACAGAACTTGCAAAAATTTTGTACGCATTGATAAAAATAACAACAAAAAAAACCTATTTAAATCCTTTAGTTTTTCATAATATCAAAACCAGGTGTTCAGAGTATCTTACATACAATCCCTAGTTTTGTATTGTTTAGATAACGAATTATAATAGAATTTTTAATGTCTGAACTTCAAAGAGAATGAGAACAACAAGCTCAAATTTTTAAGCTTGAATCTTCGGGCAAAGAGAAATGAAAAGCACCTGGACAAATTAACAGTTAACATTTGCGTCAATAAATAAATATAAAGATCCATTTTAAATTCAAGTTAAAAAAATATCTATTTATGCAATATCCCTTATCATTTAGGTTCTATTATAGAGGTTGGCTGAAGAACAAGGAATTAAAATTTGGACATTTTTTGTAATCTTAACCATACAAAACCAGGAATTTTATATTAGCTGCACTGAAATTCTGCATTTGAATTTCGAAAAATATATTTGTGTATGTATCTCGCGTACGCAGTTGAAAAATATTTACCATAAATACTAATAATTCTTTGGATATTTAAAATTTAAAATTGAATTTTTAATATATTCCACTTCTAATATTTTTCATTTATTCCGTAAATTTCATACAATTTGGTTGAATGAGTGAGTGAATATTAACGTCGCTCTGTTCAGCTATACTCGAGAACTTTTGGCGACGAACCTCGTCATTTTGAACCATGGTCAAGTGACGAGGATGACACCTGTGCTAGCACCTCTCCCCTTCTCCTAACTACCACACCACACCAACAGAGGGACGTTTCAGCTCTCGACAGATTTAATGTGCATCGTTCCCCTACACGGCGGCTCTTCAGTGGTAATGGGCTCGAACTCATGATACGCCAGCCACGAGTCCGTTACCTCGAAAAGGTTTACCTGTTTCATTAAAAAGTTCTAAAGAGAAGAAAGTTTAAATTATGGTCTTCCAAAAGGGAAAAATGTGTGTTCAGAAGTACAAGGATAAAAAACCCCTGCATATGACTAGCATTTTTCCTAACGCTGATATGATGGAAGTGAAAGCTAAGAAACGTGATTCTGTGAAAATGAAACCAAAAGCAGTGGTGTTTTATAATACCACCATGGGTGGTGGTGATAAGATCAGACTTGTGTCTATCCTTACTATCCTGTTGCCCGAAATCAACAAAGGAAATAACTACAAGAATATTTTTCGACATTTGTTAAATCAAATTGTGTGGAATTCCTTCACTATCTATAAAACAAAAAATGGCGGTATTTTAAATGATATTGGTTTTCGAATAAAACTGATTGAACGATTGATAGAAGAAGGAAGTAGTAATTCCGATTCTCGAAACTTTGTTACCTCTGAAATTTCTGAAAATGTAGTCCGTTTAATTGGAAGGCATAAATGGAAATATGTGCTTCATAAAGGCTTCATATGTGGAAAGTGACTCTTCAAGAAAAAACAAACCACCACGAAAATGTGTCGTATGCAACCTTAAGTAAAATGATAACGGAAAACGCATTCGAAGAGAAACACGTTTTGAATGTAAAGACTGTAATG
Organism: Trichonephila clavata; assembly: GCA_019973975.1. Taxonomy (NCBI): domain Eukaryota; kingdom Metazoa; phylum Arthropoda; class Arachnida; order Araneae; family Nephilidae; genus Trichonephila; species Trichonephila clavata. Next base: position 5,282 of record BMAO01008644.1, read on the forward strand.
TTGGACTGTGTGCAGCGCCGTGTTTCGAAAAATATCACACTGTGACAGTGCTATAAACGACGTATATCAATCAATCAATGACGTATCTATCAATGTATACAAAAATCTTTTTTTTAAAAATTAACGGTTTAAAAATAATGTTTTGAACAAATATATTTGTTTTTGCCCTCTATATGCGTATGTACACATCTAGCTTCAGTAATGTACAATTGTTTAGATAAACTTTGGCTTTGTAAAAGGTATTTTGCTTTGACTAAACATTTTATAGCAAATTTTAATAATATTTTGTATACTTCTTTGATAATTTTTGCTATTTATACCTGTTTGAATTATTATTTATAAAAGTGTCTTTGCAATTGTTTGTAAATTGAACAAAACCTATTCTTACACAATTATGCATATTTGAGGATGAATTCTGATTTGTTTATATTCAGCAAATACAAAATATTTTGTAAATTGCCTTTTCTTCGCAAATTTATTTGTTTTAAAGCATGCATATTTATATAATGAAATTTCTAACTATCTAAATTATGTCGGGCTTTTTCTCCATTAAAGGCTTTTAGGATTTTAGAAATCATCTTGTAATTATTCATTATATATTTAATAAGGAAAAATATTTCCATATATAAATAAATTTTTGATCTCGTAAGTATATAATTGTTTTTAGCTACAGTTTGTAAAATGTATTGGAATTAGTAGTGGGACCGGAGTTTTACAAATTATGATTGTTTTTGACTGCACTACGTTATATATTTATATTTCATTCTTTTTATATTATGAGTAGAAGTCATAAACAGTTTTATAACAGTAAAATATATTTTGTTTTATATTCAAATTACACTATTATATTGATTCTGAAAATAATAAGTTAGTTTGACAAGCCATTATTTAACAATTTTAAAGCATTGAACATTTTTGAAGTTTTTTTAAAACTTTTATAAAATACTAAATTATTAAAAATATTTAATTATTGTAAATTATTTATATTTCTTAGATTATTGGAAACAAAAAGTATAGAATTTAAAATCCATTTCTTTGTTGGATTTTAATAATTATTTTTATAGCTAAACCTGGGAAAACACGAAATTTTTCAAATATTAAATTTAAGATTTTTTTAAAAAACATAACTGGAGCTCCCAGTTCTAAATCCGTATGAACTTTTATGAATCATATGTTTGGGAGTATTTACAAGATATTTCAAGATTAGAAAAAAAAGCGTTAGGGATTAGGAAACACATTTTAAAAATTAAAAGTGTGAAAAAAACACATTTATAAAATTTGGAAAAGTATTAATCAAAAATTAATAGTGTCTGTAAAGCTCTAATTTTTAATATGTTATTTTCCAACTTATGTTCTACATCCAAACCTTAGAAGTAATTATAACTGAAAATATCTTTTTTAATTCAAAATATTCTTTTACGCAATATTGATAACATTTGTTACTTTGATAGATTATTCGGTTTCATCTTAACCTAAAATTTTCACAGGAGTTTTAAATACACAAAAGATTTATACACACAAAATAATAGTGATATAAAGGTAATCCCGAAACCACCAAGTTTGTAAATAATGTCTATTTCTTTTTCTAAATCGGGGTAGTTTAGCAAGTTTGGGTTTTTGTTGCATGACTTGAAAATACTAAAGTAGTACTACAATATATTTACTATAATATAGTTCAGTATATCAGGGAAATATTTAGTTCTTTCTACAACATTTGTATTCAGAACGTTTAAATTTTGAAGTGTAATTGTAACATCATCTGTGAAAGCTGGATTTTAGATTTATAGATTTTAGTCGGCGTATTCCTTCCCTTTCAAATGTTATTTCTCATAGTAGCCTGCTTACATTTTTGTCACGGTATTTTTTCAACAGGAAAAAAATAATGAAAATAAAGTAAAAAGCTTTTAAATTATATAAATTATGTGTACAAATAAATATATTGGTCTTTAAATTAATCTTTATAAAGTAAATGCGAGAGAACTCAAACACTTCAAAACATAAACAAACAGAAAAGATTTTAGAAATTAAAATTGCAGTTAATACCCATTTCACACGAAAAAGTGGCTTGTGCTCAAAAATATTTTCAATTAATTCAATTTAGAATTGCACAAATACTTTAAAGTGAAATCAAAACTAAAATCAAATCTCAGAAAACTTAAAATTTCTTAAAACCTAATTGGTTTTCAGATCTTCTGGAACAAATGCTTTGTCTAAGATCCAGCCTAGAGCCTAGGTTTTTTCTACAGTTTGAAAGTATCCTAAAATGAGAGGAGAGAGAGTCCAGTTACATTGGAGCAAGCTTTCCAAATATATGGGCCACAAAAAAAAATTTAAATCCTAAAATTATATTTTTAGGATTATGCCTTAAATTTGGAAAAAATTTTCGACACTTAAGAGAATATTATTTAAAAACCAAAAATTATAATCCGTTTTTTCCACATGCGTAATTTTTTTGCAAAACTACCCCAAATTTTTAATATAATAGCATTTCAAAAGCAAAAGGTAGGGTTTTCTTGTAATATAGAATGAGTTATGAGGATGAAGAATTTATATTGTTAATATTTAAGCATAAAATAACAATTTGTAAGGTTCTAATCCTGGAATTAAGGATACATCTCTAAATGTTAAAATTGCTTATAAAATTTCTTATATTATTAATTGTCAGGAAATTTTACTTATGTAAAATGTTTTAAGTGTACTGTTTTTAAAAGACAAAATTAATCAGTAATGCACACACATCTTTGCAATGACTGAATTGAAAGATGTAGTTACGGATGACAATTTCCCATTTATAAATATATGCGAATATGCATTTAAAGGATGTAATACTAAAGAAACGGAAAGATCAAAATCAAATCTGAGTAGAAAATGGGAAGAAACGCTTTCGCATTTAACACATTTAAGAAAAATATATTCCCTTATTAAAATTATTGATTGAAAGTGTATTATGTGGTTCCGACACAAATGCTGAAGGGGTGAGAGTATTATTTTATTCTTAGTGCAAGTTGTTATGAAGAGATTTGATTTATGCCGAAAAAATTCATTCAACAGAAAAGTATAAATTTAAGGATTAAAATTTGCATAAATTAAAAGTATTAAAATCTCTTTAATGTTCTTTCAAATTAAAAATATAATTAAATGCAGAAAGCCCAGTCTTATTGTACAAAATTCTTCATCGTATATATAACAGAGGTTCCCAAACTTTTTTGTCTCATAGACCCCTTGCCATGTTTTTCGGTTTCGGGTAGACCCTGCCTACATAATATTAAATTTTTGCAAATTTATCAACTTAAATGTCTTTTTGATAGTTGGTGCTACTACTTTCAAATAATTAAATTTCTAACATTAATAAAGTATAGTTCTGAGTTTAAAACTTAAGAAGCGCATATAATGAATTAAAATAAAAACATGCTTTTAAAGAGAAGGATGAATCTGGTGCTTCAATAACAAATTTTCAATATTTAATATCAATCTTGTCAGGTTTAACCCTAACCTTCCTTTTTCGTAAGTGCCTACTACTTTCTTTCTTTTCCTTTCTTTTTTTTTTTTGTTTTGAGATTGGCAAACTCAGTGAAACTCCCTCTCACAAGGAAAAACACATTTAAAAACTTTCTCATGATAATCCATATTTTGTGACAAATATCATGTATGTCTTTTTAAAGCCAAAATTACTGACATCCGTTTCTATAAGATCTTCATTAGGACCTATTCTAATAAGTTCCTATTGCAATATGACACTTTTTTTTTCAAAGCGACTATTTGAAATCATTGGCTACTGCTGTATTACTAAAAAAACAATCTCAAACTTAATTTCAAAATCTGAGTAAGGGCATTTAAATGTTAAACGTAGGTTAAAATGTCCTGACAGACTGTGACAAATTTAAAAAATTCGTGCCGTTCAGTATTATACTTCTTTAGCTTAATTTTGGAAAAAAATGCTGAAATATTCCTTGTATTAATAAAATTTATGTTATCACCTAGTGTGGTAGTCAACTTTTATGTTGTTAAACTAACCTCACTAAATTTAGTAAACGTTAAATTGGTAAAATATGGTTCCCACTGGATCAAATTTTTTTTAAAGATTAACGTCATGATCTGGTTTAATGAGAACCACGATCATAGACCCCATTTACGCCGCATGAGCCCCCAAATGATTTTTTTACTCGCGTGGAACTCTTGCAGGTCGTCATAGACCCCTGGGAGTGTATATAGATACCTTTGGGAATCCATTGGTATATAATGATACTACATTTATTCTCATTTTGCTTTTTTAAAAAAATTATCACTTTTACTTTTTTACCTCATAATTTTTTAAAAAAAAACAACAGGAAAATCGGTTTGCGTTTTCTTAGTCTGATATTCAACAATGATTACAGATTACTTCTGTCTTGATCAAATCGTAATACCAAAATCAAAATGTTTTTTTTTTTTAGTTTTAAAAAGTAATAGGAGAAAAAAATTAATTTTCTTTTCCTTATTAAAAATATTTTTCAGTTTTTAACTCGCCATTTCTTTAAATCTTTATTTTTTATCCTTTATTTTCTTGTTACTATGATTTAACAAATTAGATGGTTTCTGTTCGCCGTGATGTGGATCCAACCTTCATCACACAATTTTCTCCCAAGGCAACAGCTATGAATTTGAAATCTCCCCTTTTTCCAACAACACAGAAACCGAAAGAGCAATAAAATCGCCCCCAACAAAAGCGCTTGTAGACCTCCCGTATCTTAAAGGGGGAGAGGTATAAAACTGTGGTGCATTTTCGAAGCAGTTCGCAAAAGTACACAGGAACCGTTTCGCTACTGCCAGCTTTGAAAAAGTAAACCGCTTTTGAATGAGTTTCAATTGGAATCTCAACCACCCAGAGGGTTAAGTATTATTTTTACTTTTTGGTTCGATAAATCATAAAATCTTGTTTCTAAGTTTTTTCTTAAAGTCCTACTATTAGCTCTCTCTCAATCTCTCTCTCTCTCTTTATATATATATATATTAGGTTTGAAAAGATTAGCTTTAAAATTAAGGGAGTAAGAAATAAAAATAGAGCGAACTCTTTATCATCGCGTACGGATTTGTGGGTAAATAAGTCTATTTACAGGTGGAACGAGCGCTGACGAAGGAGAACAGATTCAGGACATGGAATGTTCCAAAGTTTCACTCCCACCCTCAAGACCCTCTAAGCCGGATGTCTCCACACCCTGCGAGAGGCTCACTAAGGTGCAGAATGATATACGGAAATTTATGCTACTTGCTCAGGGAGCAGAACAATCCCTTCAGATCCTTACACCCTACATGACCGGAGAGGGCCCGGAGGTAGCGGAACTCTTCACCAAACTGCTACCAGGAACAGAGAAAGAATTCCGAATGTGAGTATGGTACTCTTTCTCCTTGTGATACAGCAGGTTGCATGACTCACGGAACTCCCCCTCTCACCCCTACCATAACTGATGATAAAAATAACGATTTCCCGGAACTAAGTAAAACATTACCCACTAAAAGAAAAGAAAACGATGACGGTTTTGTCTCACCACCCATTAGAATAGTAAATAAAAAACCGAACTTAATTCTCAGTAGCAACTTCAATTTGGAAACGGAAAATAAATTTAAAAACTTAACGATCCAGGAAGTAGCAGCATCTACTAGTATACAACACAACTCTCAACTTAATAGTAATACAGCGCCCACCACCACAAACCCTAAATCCACACTCCCTCCACCAGTAATGTTAAAAGGAACCACTGATCTTAGAGCGCACATTAAACTTATAAATCAAGCCTTCCCTACCCTTAGAAATAAACTCGCAGGAGAGTACGTCAAGTTATACACAGACAATATGGATATACACGCAAAACTTATTGATTTCCTTGAACTCAATATTATACCTTTCTATGTCGTAACCCCTAAAGACAAGAGGCCAATTAAAGTGGTCATTAAAGGCATCCCCAAGGACTCCGAAGTGGAACACGTACTTTCAGATCTCACCGAGCTCGGCTTTCCCGACGCTAAGGTTTCTCAACTAATTGGCAGGATATCAAAAGAAAAACTTCCCGTCTTCATGGCCACGCTCCCGAGAAATATTAATAATGCTAAAATATCTGACATTAAAACACTAGGATACCTTTCAGTCAGAAAAATTCCGGAACGCTCTTAAAGCACTTTACCCCTTAATTGGCCGGAATTTTGAAATACAATTATATAACAAGATACTTCTCTACACTGCCGTTCTACGTCCCATCATGACCTATGCCTGCCCTGTGTGGGGATATGCACCTTATACTTATTTTAAAATTCTTGAAGTCTCGCAAAATGCTTTAATTCGTAATATTACTAAAGTAACTCGTTATACGAGAAATAAAGATATTTATAAAGCAATAGATATATTACCTTTTAAAAATTACATTCAAAAATTGGCTAAAAAATTCTTTGACAACCTTCCTAACATTAATAATATAAATATTCAAAATCTCAATAATTACTACCCAGAGCCCAATATTAAAAGACCCAGGAGAATTCTCCTGGATTCTTATAATCCCCCTAGCAATCAGCCTAGTCACTCACAGGTGGTGAGTGACCCTAGCTAAATTTTTTTCCTTTTCAACTTTTATTTTCAATAGTTTATTTTACCTGCATTTCCCACACAGGCTAGCTTTTTCTAAACCCCACCCATTTCACTAGTTCCAACGTTTCATTGCAACCAACAGAATACCTGCTCACAGAGACCCATCAGCCAATAGCAGCCAAGCCACTCAAAAATTATCACAAGAGAGAGAGAGTTCATCCCTCACTAACTCAGACTTTCCTGAATCAGATTCAATAGACACGCCTACTTGCCTAGTACAGCCAACCAATATCAGGAACCATTTCTCAATCAAGGCCCCACAACCACAGGCCACATTTAACTATCCAGATATGGGATGGAGGAACGATTCGCGTTCCGTTTCCCAGTGACGAACAGCGTCGAAATTGACGAAGGAGAATGCGTACTGGAAAAGCTTAGCTGGTGGACTCCTGGCCGGATTACTGTCTATTGTTATACTCGGTTACGCGCCCAAGGGTGGCCGTGTTGGATATTAGATGATTCAAGCAGAATAAAGAAGCATTTTGTAGAGATGATACCCTCCTTATTTAACCCGCAGGCCTGGGGCCTGTCAAGAGCCGGCTGGATACATCGCAAGGAAACTCAACATATGCCACGAAACCAAGAAAATGAACTTTAGGAATTTATTTTTTTAAACTAGCGACTGCATTGTAAACGACACAAAAATGGAAGACGATTCTCTCCGGCAGGAGTCACCAATGGACACTTCAAAGCAATTTTTTTTACCTGAATTTGATACTAATAAGTTTAAATCTTTTAAAAGTTTTCTGGACTGTTTTGATCAACAATGCATGGAATATCAAAAAGATGAACATTGGAAGAAAAAAAAACCTCCCAAAATATCTGACAGGAAGTTACGTCAAATTTTGGTACGATAATAAACTATTTAATAATACTTATAAGGAAGATAAAGAATTGTTAATTACGGTATTCGACGTACCAGACAAGAGGAAATTCAAAAATTTCACAACCTAAAATTAAAAGACAACAAAAACTTGATTTCATTTTTTACCGAAAAACTTGCCCTAGGAAAAAAACTTAATTATGACGACAGTTCCATCGAGGAACATATGACATTATCTAGTCCTATTGTATTCCAGAAATTTTTAATTATTCAAAAGATTTCTACACCCTGCCAATGGATTTCGACAATGCGACAATTAATCGCAGTAACACCGGACAATTCAAATCGAAATGCGGGAGCAAGTGGAAGTTCAAGAACATGGAATACTCGTAATCAAGCATACGGCAATATAAACGCAGGAACTGATCCACTACGATTCCAATCAAGAGGATTTAGACAACCACATCAATCGCACATGGTGCGTTTCAATGAAAGACAGTTCAACAGTCAACCTAGGCAGTTTGTAAGATAAAATCAGCATAATTTTCGCCCGCCCAGAAATAGTGAAAATGTCCAAGTACATAGATGACAACTACTTATCAAATCAACGGTATATTCCAAGCACTTTTTTACTCTAGTTGACACAGGAAGCAATGTGTCATAATTCCAATAAATTTACCTAAACAACTTAAAAATTTTAAGAATTTAAAGAATCATGATGTAAAAAAAGTAAAATAAAAGTGTGGGACTATTCATCCCAAAGGTATAATTACAGTTTATATGAATATCGGTAGTATATCTTAAAAATTGATTTGTTTGTAATTGATACTGAATTGCCTTATATTATTTTAGGACTTGAATATTTACATTTATTTAAACTTGATATTAGTATTCGTAAAATGTGTGTTTTTCAATTTGGTAAAAATTTAAGTAATGTTAAAATTTCATATAATAAGTGTGTCAGTGAATTGAGAACATATCATGGGACATATTGTAAAACTCTTAAAAATGATAAACTTATGAACTTTTCCAATCATTTGAATAATAGTATTGTTAAGAATAATAACAGTTTAGATCAAATACCAGGCAGCCCTGAAGATGATCTGAAAATATTGTTTAACCCAGTCATGGTTGTTGAGGACACAGTACTAAAACAAACTAGTGAGCAATGGGAAGATTTAACCCAACTTCTTGACAAATTTCAAAACATATTTTCACAAAATAAATATGATGTAGTTTGTATCAATTTGGAGCCACAAAAAATTCATTTAATCTCAGACCTTCCTATAAGTTTGCGCCCCTATAGAAATAGTCAACAAGAATCTAAAGAAATACAAACACAGATAGAAGAATTGTTAAAAGCAGGTTTTATTAGACCCTCCCATAGTCCATATGCTGCCCCTGTAACTTTAGCATACAAAAAGGATGAAGGGAAAAAATCAAGATTATGTCTTGATTATAGAAAACTAAATGAAATAACACGAAAAGATGCCACCCCTGTACATCTGATAGATTTTGTAATTGATAATTTATAACTCATGCTAAATTTTTCTCTACTCTCGATTTAACAAGTGGATATTGGCACATAAAAATTAATGAAAAAGATGCAGAAAAACTGGCTTTCACAACTAATTTTGGACTCTATGAATCGTTAAGATTTCCATTTGTTTGGAAAAATTCCCCAGCTGTTTTTCAAAGAACTATAAGACAAATTTTACAAAAATATCAGTTAACTTTTGCTTTAAACTATTTTGATGATATTATAATTTTCTCACAATCTTGGGAAGAGCATTTAAATTATTTAGATAAAATATTTCAAATTTGTAAAAAAGGAAACATTAAACTTAAAAAATCAAAATGTCAGTTTGCACAGGAAAAAATAAAATTTTTAGGATATGAAATAACTCAAGGTCATTATTCCCCAAGTCATCCAAATATTGAAACAATAAGAAAATTAGCACCACCTAAGGATGTAAAAGAACTCCAAAGATTTCTTGGTTCCATCAATGTTTATCAAAAATTTATTAAAGATTATGCAAAACTTAGAGTACCATTAAATTAATTACTACTTAAAAAAAGATGCATTTTGGAATTGGACACATGAATGGGGGGGGGGTCAGGAAGCTTATCAAAATTTGAAGAATTGTTACATTTCAAATCCTATACTTAAATTATACAACTCACAATACCCATGCCATGTATTTTGTGATGCAAGTCAGGATTCAATAGGCGTAATTTTTTAAAACAACAACACCCAGATGGAACACCCCCCATAGCTTATCACTCAAGACAATTACTTAAACATGAAAAAAATTATATAATTTCAGAAAAAGAGTGTTTAGCAATTATAGATACCTTAGACAAATTTCACTGTTACCTATATGGATCCAAATTTACAATACATACTGATCATGCTGCTTTATAATGGCTTAAAAGTGTAAAACATTTAACTGGACGTTTATTTCGGTGGAGTTTAAAACTTTCTCAATATGAATATTTGATAGTTTATATAAAAGGTAAATTAAATGTTGAAGCAGATATGTTGTCGAGGAACCCTGTATGTCATTATACATCACCCATTTGTCATTTTTTATATACTGATGAAATTATATGGAATACCAAAATTCAAAGAACATGAATGATCCAAAATATACAAAATATAATGATGTATTAACTGTTAAGAAAAATAATTTAATTAAAATTGTAGTACCATTAGCTTTGAGAGAAAAATTAATGACAACTGCACGAAATTTTCATTAGTTTTTCTTTAAAATTTTTTTATTTGATGTATAGTGAGAAAACAGTGTTTTTCGACAGAAAAAAAATTATAAAAAAAATGTATACAAAATTTTGCTAAAAGCTCATTTCAGTATATACTAGAATATATAAAGAATGTGTCATGTAAGTTTTATTGACATCAGATCTATACTTTCTAAGAAAAGGTACATCGAACCTTCAAAAGTGACATTTTGAGAAAAACACATTTTTATAAAAAAAAAGTTACCTTATCAACACATTCCAGCTCCATATTCCAAATTTTCAGCATTTTTTAAAATTTTCATCTTCTTGCTTCATTTTTTTAAGTCTTTTTAGTTTTCTAGTCTCCTTAGTTTTCTGTAAATTGGCATATCTTACCCTTGTACTGCTCTCTTTGTCGAGATGTTCCATGCAGCATGTCGCATAATATAATCGCTCTATGTTAAGTTTTTTTTTTTTAAATATCCAGCTTTGTTGCATTCCCTTTATTAAAGGATGCAACAGCATCATATGTACCAAAGGAAAGTGTTTCTATGTGCACAAATGTCTTTTTGGGGACACGAGACCAAATAACATTATTAATGCTTTCATTCGGATTCTGCGTGTTTCCATGCAAGCACTTTTTCAATAATTCTGGATCCGAAAGGTCCCTAAAAATAGGCCTAATGGCTTCAACAACAGCAACTGGAAGTTTATGTTTGTGGAGATTGAGTTTATTTTCCAATTGAGCCTTCTTACACTGTCACCATGTGTCAAGACCTGATGGAGAAAATCCATGCTGTGGATTTTTATCCGTAGATATTTTGCGAAGAAATATTGCCCATATAGCTTGTTTCATACACTTTACATTTGATAAATTTCTTCGAATGGCAAGACCATAATATGTTTGCAATTGATCAATAGTTGCTTCTGTTAATCTATTTTAGCCACATAATGCTTTGCCATCTGATAATTTTTGCCTCCTCATTTTTGCTTTGAAACGTCGGAGGCGAGATCCCATCCGTTTCATAACATGCCCTAAAGAATTTTTTTAAAATGACGTCAAACTTCAAGCTGACCCAAGAGGAAGTGCAATGTTTACCTTTTTTCTGTCCATTTAAATCGGTGACTCGCGTTTAGATGATTCTTTAAAAACAAAATTTTAGCACTTCTAATTAAGCTAGAGATAAAAAAAATGAGGTATTTTTGGAAAGGTAATGAGCTGAAGAATTTAAAAATGCAATGACCTGAAATTCACCTTTTAAAAAAATTTTACCTTTCCAACTCCCCTTAATACGAAAAGTGAATAAAAGTACTGATCACCTTGATGATATAGACAAAACTATAAAACCATGCTTTACATTTAATTTAACAAAATGAGACAAAAAACAACTAGATACAATCTTTAAATCCCAATAAAAACATAAAGTTTAACATGAAACTGTTCAAATGAATTTGTTGTGATCTCCAACAAAATCTTTAGGGCACACAATGCGTCTTTTCCATCTGTAACTGAGGATATCTCTAGGTATGTGTTGAGGTATCCTACCAAAAAGAAATAAGATACCTTTGCTTTTTGTGTTTGAATGTCTTGTTGATACAGAAATATAAATGGGTCAAAAAATTAAACACACACTACAATCAGAGGTTGGTACGACTTAGTAATAAATAGTTTTAAAGTTATTGAAGATTTTTGGGGATAATACTAGTAAAATGGAGTGTAAAATGACAAAAATGACAGTGTAAAAAATATTTAATTGACCGCTTATCGAGGGTGTTACAACTAAACTTCGGGGGTCACTGTAGCTCAGTGATCATGATCACGAAGTCATGTTTAACATTGTCGAGTCGTGTGTAATTTCAAGTCCAGATCACACTGAAGACCCGCTGTGCAGAGGGGCTAAAAAATTTTAAATCTTTCCTGACTTAAATTATCAACTCAAAGCCTTTATATTGACGGCGTGTGTAATTTAGGATAGTGATGTGCCTGCTCAAGTACCTCCGTTGTCATTTAACCAAGAAGGCACAAAATTATGTGGTCAATAGTTATGGCGATATGTTAGGTACGACGTTAATAAACACTCACAGTGATCTTCATGCCAAATTCGGAGCAAACCTTTGCAAACTTTTGTGTCAAATGCCAGCTCAAAATTGAGAGAAACAACCCACGAAACTTGGAAAAAGGAAAGTAGTTATTGCGTTATTTCAAAATTTTTGAATTGTGTATGCGGTAAGACCAAATGTAAAAAAAAATAAGCAAAGTGTTAAAACATTAAACAAAGTAGATACTGATGTTTTTGCTTTTAAAAAAATAAAAATACGACATTGTTACTGTGATAGAAAGAAAGGTAGAAGCAATTCACGCTAAATTCCATGAAAGCAAAAAAGGTGTTTTGATGTTATTCGACTAAAACACACATGAATATTAAAATTCCCTCGTAAGATACATATCTTACATAATAAAGAAAAATTATTTTGAAAATTGGGAAGTAAAGCAAAATCATATCCAGAAGAAATTGGTATCTGCGAAGGGTGAAAGACTGAAAAATAACAAAAGAAGAGGCCGTGTTTTTAAACATATTACTATCCACCTTCATGAAAATCACGTTTAAGTTCGAAAAATGGCACCACAAAATATTGTAAAATGAATAAGTCAATAAAACATTCGAATAGTTTAATTTTAAAACTTGTTTTTAAAAAAAGATTTAGAGAACGAAAAACATATTAGATGAATCATAATTATTTAAATTTATCAATAGAGAATTTTGGTAAAAAATTTATACTATTTATATCGCTGGATATTTTAATAATTCTAAAAGTTTCTAAACCGCGAAATATAGAATAAAATTATGAAGGAACTAAAAAAATGTATGAAGGAACGCTAAGTTAGAAATTAGTCTATATACCGAAAACTAAATTCATGGGGGTGAAGTTTGGTTTATTCAATTGAGAACGAAATGAAAATTCAAAAATTAAACGTTTGAAGGGAAGATTACTCACATTAGGTTATAATCAAACTTTCAAATTTTGACTACTCAAGTGTTTTTGCATCTGTTTCAAACTTTTCTACTGTGAAATTGTAGTTCATATATTTAGTTTCCTTACCAGGATGGAAATATGTACATAAATATATGTAAAATTTTCCCATCTTTACGGAAAACATTAAGAACAAAATGCTATGGGACAACCTCTTGGTTATTCTAATACAAACAATGAGCATAAATAAAAATACTGTTTATTTGACAAAGAAATTTAAAGACTTAATCAAAATGAATGAGCCAGGAACACAAGTTAAAAACTCCAATCTAAAACAATAACTTTCAAATTTTAAGTAATTAACTGTGTTAATGATTTTAAAAATGATACTGTTTTGTTTTGCTATATAAATGACTGAATATATTTATTAAACATTAAAGTAGTATAAATAATGGACTTTGTGTCTCAAATATAACAAAAACAATTGCTATTGAACATTTTGGTACAGTAAGATATTGTAGTAAACAATGGATGAATGTTTTTCTATATATCAAAGTGAGTGAGTGAATATTTACATCGCACTGTTCAGATACACGAGGGCTTTTGGCAACGCTCCGCGTAATTTTGAACCATGGTCAAGTGACGCGGATGACACCTGAGTTAATTGAATGAAGTCAATTTTCCTACTTCTGATAAGAAATGCTATTTATAGAAGTTATGCTTAGTGCCAAATACCCTTGTAACAAATTCACTTACAAACAACACTAAATGAAGCAGAATATATTTAACAAAAAAAATAATACATTCAATTTTTCGTATGAGAGTACACAAATTCCAGCTATACAATTCGAAATATAAATGCAATAAAACTTACACCGAACACAGTTATTTGTTATTAAACAAACCTCAAATATTTTTTTCAAAAAATCACAATTAACAACATTATTTAACCAATTTTTTTTAAAAAAAAAATCTACTTTTAGTTTCTTTTTTAATTAAAATAAATCTTAAACAAGAGAAAAACAACCTGCATTCCTGGTTCCTAAGGCTAGGAGTTTGCTGTAGTATTTCTGTGGCTAAATCTATTCTATCATGACTATAGTTATCTTAGGTATATAACTATTTTTTGTGTACATTTTTGTAATATATATATATGGGGTTATGGCACGGAGTTCTAGGGGTATTTAAATTGATGACGCTGCTTTTGACTAAGACTAATGTTTATTGTGGACACTTGTTATAGGACTACACACTACTACACAGATATATAATTAATAACGTTTAGACAATCTTCTTGCTCTCAACAATAGTTTCCGAGTCTTGTAATCACATCACAATAATCATACCACAGTTCACAATGGTAACACACGTAGTTCAACGATGTTTATGGAATTCAAGTGAGGCATGGGTGACCTTCGCGTCACACCACTTCTAGCATAGGATAGCTGGTCCCTTCTCGGCCAGTACCTGGTTGTTGCCTTTTTCAGCAGCGCTGGCTCTCAGACCTCCTCGTCGAGACCGCTAGTTCGCTAATCTCTCTCGCCCCGTTCGCTCGCTGGTGGCTCACGTCGCCAGTGCCCTCTCAAGTGCGGTCTATGTGGAAATTCCCACATATATACATACACTGGAGTCCAAAAGTTAAGCATAAATCGTAAAATGCGAAAAACATGGAGTAAATATTCGTAAAATTATTCCAAATTTCTTGCGGATATTAATTGGGTCAAGAAGAAACATTGGGTTTATGCAAAACTTTTCAGTCGACTATGTCCTGCGCGAAACACCGGCGCATGTCGGAACGCGGAGAAACCGATTCACGCAGCATAGGCAGTTCAGACAAGTTTCGTGAAACAGCTGTGCGAAGGAACGTTGTTAACCATCAAACAAGGTGAATGATGGCACAAAGACGTCAATTGGACATGTTTACGAAAGGAAGAATCGTTGGAATGCTGGAATCCTCACGATCACAAACCGAAGTGTCTCTAATTCTGAATATGGACGAGTCTGTGATCTCAAGGCTGTGGCAGAGGTTTCAAAGAACGGGAGATGTTACCCGACAACCAGTATCAAGAAAAACAAATAGACTGAAGGAACGGTTTTTGTTTACCCACCTCCACCTGCCGTAAATGCTTTGGACGAAAGAGTCAAGGCCCAAGCTGCCAAGAACAACCAAAAGCCACCATTTTCCCCCACGCAAGTCGCTCTGGCACAAGCAAAAGCTTTAGTTCAAGCTGTACAGCCCGAACCTGCCCTCTCTACTTCGAAATCACCTCATCTCTCAAGCTCCTCACAATCCAAGACATCCCTGACCTCTTCGCCCAACTTAGAAATCCTGAAGTAATTGTCCTGTTCAATAGCCTGCAAACCTTTATTCAAATTGCAAAGCAACACAAAACAAGATCGGCCCGCCTATCTGCCCTCTTCCAATATGAGTATAGCGATAATATTCAGTAGAGTACGCCAAGATCATACATCATTACGAATCTCTTCCTGGAATTCTCAAGCCCTGCGAGTTCACGAACTTCAGGAGTTAATAAGCGACTGGAACCCAGATGTCACCCTCGTCCAATAGACGCAGCTCAGGCCGTGTGATCAAGTGTCGATTATTAATTTTATCCTCTACCGTACTGATCGCATCACACACAGAGGAGGAGGTACGGCAATATTCATCAAAAGAAGCATTTCCCAAGCCCATATTTCCATTTACAATCCAGCAATTGAAAACACAGCTATTGCACTCCATAGAAATAACGAGAAGCCAATCACTATCATCTCAGCATACAGACCCTCCCCCCCCAGATCGAAAATTTGTGACCTCCACAAATTCTTTCGCAACAGAGACTGCTGCCTAGTAATAGGGGACATGAATGCCAAATACAGATATTGGAATCCACACACTAGGATAAACCAGGCCGGTACTGTCATCTTCAAATTCTGCAATAGAGTGGGCATATCTATTCACGCACCTACCAAGCAGACAAGATTTGATGCCCATGGAGTCAACACCACCCTGGTCATTGCTCTGGCTAAGGGACTTCACTCAATTACTTCCACATCAATATCCAAACACACCAGTGACCACAACCCAGTGAACTTTGACATTTCATTCAACAGTTTCAGTTCACCCCCCCCCCCATTACCTGCTCCTTCCCGAACTGGAATAATTTTCAAACCATACTCACCGGGTCTATCCCCTGGAACCCAGCCATTTCAAATGAAGAGGACATACAGCGATCCATCTCCAACTTCAACAATAGAATCCAGGAAGCCATCCATGTAACTAGTACCTACAAAGCCAGCCATCACCCCGTTAGCATCATCCTTCATTAACTACGAGAAAAAATCAAGCAAAAAAATAGACTTAGGAAGGAATGGCAACAAACCAAGTACTCTCCATTCAAGACCCAAATGAATAGAATCCAGTGAGAAATTAAATCCGCAATTAACGACCACAAAAACCACATCAAAAATATCCAGCTCCAGCAATCAAATACTGACGATAACTCACTTTATAAAGGCCT
This sequence comes from Trichonephila clavata, assembly GCA_019973975.1. Lineage (NCBI taxonomy): Eukaryota > Metazoa > Arthropoda > Arachnida > Araneae > Nephilidae > Trichonephila > Trichonephila clavata. The sequence continues at coordinate 21,951 of BMAO01008644.1, forward strand.
GGTCTACAACACAGAAATGAAGGCGAGTGTATTTGTCAGTTCACTGGAGAACTCCTTCACTGAAAATCAAGACCCGCACGATGACCCAGCGATAGAAAAGGTCGAAAGAACCGTTAGCAGGTTTCTGGCGAATAGAGTCACCAGCATCATTCCCTTTTCACCTCACCAGACGAAATCATGAATATCATTCTTCGACTGGATAGTAAGAAAGCTCCGGGACTAGACGCCATCAAGAACATAGCTCTGAAAGCTCTCCCTTTAAACGCCATCACGAACCTAACCAAGATAATAAACAAATGCCTCATCCTAAATTATTTCCCAAAAGCATGGAAAGTAGCTAACGTTACAGTGCTCACAAAACAAGGGAAAGATGAAAAGAATCAGATAGTTACACAGGCCCATAAGTTTACTAAGTTTGGTCGGCAAGATTTACGAGAAGATCCTGCTCAAAAGATTAAAGGCCTTTTGCGACGACAACAACCTCATTCCGGATTTCCAACACGGTTTCAGGGAAAACACTTCCCCACTTCACCAGCTGCTCAGGGTGAATAACCAAATCATTGACGGATTCAGCCGAAAAAACATCACGGGAGGTGTTTTCCTGGACGTCAAAAAGGCCTTCGACCGTATTTGGCACGATGGGCTGGTTTACAAGCTTATCTTATTCGAATTCCCTGCATATCTAATCCACACCATCAATAGCTATCTCCAAAACAGAGCTTTCAGAGTTAAAATCGATCACTTCATTTCATCAAGTGAAGCTATAAAAGCGGGCACGCCGCAGGGGTCTCTCATCAACCCCCTGCTTGATAACATCTATACAAGTGACTTTCTATCCCACCCATACGTTTCAGTTCACCCTTTTGCCTACGACGCTGCCATCCTCGTCACCGAAAAGACTGAATCCGAAGTAAAAATTGCACAACAAAACTACCTCCATATCCTTGAAAAATGGCTAAGCAACTGGAAAATAGCAATCAACACCAATACATCTCAAGCCATCATGTTCAGATGTGTTAATCCCAGTCTTCCAAGCTACCCTCTCCTTCTTTTTAATAGGACAATAGCCTGGTCTACAAACATCAAGTACCTTGGTATCACCCTTGATCACAACCTCCGTTACAATACGCATCTGAAAAATTTAAAAACCAACTACTGGAAGAAATATTTCTTGCTCATAAAAATAATAGGAAAAAGATCCAAGCTCTCCCTCCAGAATAAAATTATCATTTACAAAATTGATCTCCGACCCTCAGTCCTTTATGGCTGCCAAATATGGGCTAACATGGCAAGAGACAAAATCCTACAAATTCAATGCATGCAGAACATGTCAATCAGACGCATTCCAGGAATTCCCAGATTCATTCCAATCTCGGTCATACACGAGGAGCTAAAAATAGAACCGGTTGCATCTCGAAGCTACAACAGAACTTTTATTCAACAAGAGCGTCGCATAGCAACCCCACCATCAACAGTCGAGATCGATTCAGGCACCAACCCTCTACCACCCACCGCTCTCCTGTGAAAGCAACCTTTCCTCACTTGGCAATCAGCTGGGTGTGACGCACGTGCTGTTAAAACGGATCTCGTTTCAGCCAGGGAAGTTCTGACTTTTCTCCTTAACTCGGAAAAGGTTTCGCCCCCCCCCCCAACTTTCCCTGCGGGTTTGACCGTGGGCCTTTTTGTTTTGTTTCTGTTTTCTGTTTTTCTACTTTAGTATCAGAGATGAAGCTGAGTCCTTCGGTTGGATCTTGTTCACATATAATCCCTTGCCAAGACCGATATCTGGTAGTAAGTACGCGACGTCACAGGGGCAGTACTGCCAGACCACTGGGTTCGGCTCTCACAGTCGCCACAGGAATACGAATTTTGAGACAAACTGTTTACAGGAGACTCAATCATGCTGGCCTGTATGCCAGAAGACCAGCACTTTGCATTCCCCTCACGTCTGCGCATAAACGCGATCGTTTCAACTGGAGTTTGAAATATTAACATTGGAGTGTGGGAGAGTGGGCCAATGTGATGCTCATTGACGAGTCCCGGTTTAGTCTGAGTAGTGATTCTCGGCGAGTAACGATATGGAGAGAACGTGGAACATGTTTTGAAGCAAGAAACATAAAGGAAAGACATCATTTTCCATCAAGGGGAGTAATGGTATGGGCAGGCATCATGATGGACGGCCGCACAGACCTTCATTACTTTGACACAGGGTCTGTGACTGCTCAAATATACAGAGACGAAGTTCTTGAGCCTTATGTTCGCTTGTTTCGAGGTGCTGTCGGGCTTGACTTCATATTCATGGATGATAATGCGCCCTGTCACCGAGCGGTGCTGATTGATGACTTCCTTGAAACGGAAAACATCCAGCGCATGTCGTGGCCTCCGAACTCCCCTGATTTAAATCTTATCGAGCATGTATGGGCTTTGCTCGGGAGACAAATTGCAGCCCCTTCGCACCCACCAAGCTCCATTACAGAACTGAAGAGAGCTCTCTAAGAAGCTTGGAACCGTTTGAGCCCACAACTCATTCATCATATCATAGCAAGTATGGTAAATCACTGTGCAGCGTGCCTGGCTGTCAGAGGTGACCACACGCCTTATTAAACTGCAGCATCAGTATTTTATTTGCTTGCTTTCATTTTTTAGTGTGAATCCTTGCAATGCTCAGTTTTCTTTCAAACTGCTACTTTGCATAATAAAATTAATTATTATCATTCTTTTGATTGGCTTTCTTATTTTATAACCATTTTACACTCGCATTTTACGTTTCCCGCCATTCTGATTTACAGTTCCTTCTTTATTCACATAATTATAAATTATGCTTAACTTTTGGACATCAGTGTATAATATGGATCCTGAATCAGAGCATAGAATATAACCTCAGATTACATTACATCACCGAACATTTGACAAAATTGAACACTTTTTTTTAACACTGAGCGTCGTCTAATTGTCGGACACCGAAATGTAACTAGTAAGTTCCCTTTTCTGTATTTTTGAGGAGAATTTGGGAATTTTTCGTGACTTTTAATCATTTTTCAGTGTGATTACACAAAATTTTTTTTGTCGCCTGAGTTTAATTGGGAGGAATATATAAATGTACCCAAAACATCCACTGGTTTCGTTTTGACACAAAGGCAATTTATCATTTTTTAGCTGTGGTTTAGCAAAACAAAGTAGATACGTTTAGTAAAACAAACTTCAGGAAGTAATATTGCAAATTTAATTGACCTTGAATGCAGTGTTATTGGGTTCACAGTGGAAATATGTAAGTTTTACTAAAACGGCTGTGTCTGTTTCGATACATTGGATTCGCTTACCTGCTCATAAACAGAAAATCATTCGATTTTTGTATCTTGTGCAGTGAAGATACCCTAAAAACGATGAGTAGTAGAAAAGTTCTAAGCCCTTATGATACTGCTAATTTGTTGCGAAAAATTTCTGAGAATGAATCGGATGGTAGTAAGCTGTTTTTTTCCAATTTAGATTTCGATGAGTCGCCCATCCGTATAGTGGTTAGCGACGCTGACTGCTGTGCCGTAGGGCCTGGGTTCGAATCCTGGAGAAGCCATGGATGTTTGTAAATGTATAGTGCCTTCGCGGCATGAAGGTACTCTAAATAGCTGTCAAGCCGCAAAACCTCTCGTGAGGTTGGTGAAAGGGGAAGAGAGGTGGGAAGTCCCTGACTCCCTCAAAATTGGGGAGGAACCGAGACAAATCGTACTGTCACCTGCATGGTGCTCAAAGCTACGGCTAACGATAGGCGCACAATCTAGACCGATGCCATGATGAATTTCGTGGGCCTCGATCTGACTAAGTCAGACAGGTGGCATTTGCAACAACAACAAAGGATTTCGATGAAGTCATAAGATAGAGTTAAAGTACCTGCGAAGAATCTGAAGAAAGTGCAGATGCAATTGATTAATTGACTGGATTTCTTAACGTCACGCTGTCCACCTACACGAGGGCCTTTGGGGACGGTCCCCTTAATTTTGAATCATGTTTAAGTGAAAAAGACGATACCTGAGCTGGCAGCCCCTTCTCCTAACTCTTACACCAACAGGAGGACGTTTGAGCTCTCGACAGATTGAACGTGTATCGCTCCCCTACACCGCGGGTCTTTCGTGATACTGGGCTCGAACTCATTACATGACTGCCACGATCCGATACCTCGAAAGCTAGGCTACCACTGCCATCAGATGCAACTCGTAATGTTCCAGTAAATCCTGATATATATGTCGCCAAAAATGGCACAAAATGGATAGCGCATAATAGTAGTATTCCTGGCAAATATGCGACTTGTAATGTTTTGAGACAAAGCAAATGTCCAACAAGCTTCACGAAACATAATATCAACGTCAGTTTCTTAAGTTATTGAGGGTCAAAATTTATGATAACTATATGAAATATTATAAAAAGTCTTAAAACTAAATGCTCAACTGTAGTCCTACAATTATTTAGTTATTAGAATTATTTTATTAATTTAGCTATTAATTTATTTACTACAATTATCGCAGTGTGCGTGTCAAAATGACACCGCGTTGAAGGGTAATCAAAATCTTGGACGTTCTAGTGTTAAAATGAAAAGCTGTCGTGTAATATTACAAAAAAGACAATATTCTGTGTCATAAATACCTACAGAATCTTTTATTAAAATGTTTTAACACCGGATGTTACTCGTATGTTTTAATAGATAATTTTCATCGACCAAAAAATCAATCTTGTTCCACAACTACACTGCTGGCCACCGTAAATGCAACATCAAGAAAGACAAGAAATAGCACAATAAAATTTATTTTATAGATAACATGTCGACCAAGCATCAAATAATTAAATTTATAGACTCCTGTGAAGTGTGGTTCCTGCCAGAATCAGTAGCCAGAGTAGCAGCCATTGTTGGAGATCACCGCTGCCACACGCCACGACATTGATTCAAAGAGACTTTGGATGTATTTTTGGGGTTCAGAGAGAGAGAGAGAGAGAGAGAGAGAGAGAGAGAGCAGACCACGCAGCTTCCACACTTTGCGAAGGTTGATCTAGTGACAGGTTGGTGATCTGGTGGTTGAAGGTTGACAGTAAGCTTAGTTTAGTTTAATTAATAATTTAGTTAAATTAAGTCACAGCTATTATTTACATTAATATACAATTTTGCATTATGAGATGGTTTTAGAGTTTCAAAATAATTTTGTGAGGGAGGGATTTTTGGTGTCCGTTCGCTGCGAGGGTTTCGCTGTCAACTCCTTTCTTTCACAGTCCTTTGCGGTCTATCTGCGGTTGACCGTTCTCGACGTCCCCTTTCACACCCCACATCCGGTGGTGGCGAAATGCTTCCCCCTCCGTATCAAAGGTTGCAGGGGCTAATTAAGACACGTCCGTCGCAGTATATTAGCGACTGCAGGTGTTTTTGCACGTGTGGTCATCAATTCTCCTAAAAACTTATTCGGCCGTGGGTGGCAAGTCCCAGATGCCTCAAAGGGGGACGCATATACGTCACACAATGAATATTTTATTTTTTTTATTATGTCAGAATGTGTTTTGCTTTACGTCCTTTAAATAAATTAATATTTTTTTATTTTCGACTTTTTTTATATGTTCGCACTTCACTCGGTGAATTATCATCCACCTTAAGGAGAGCCGCTCCCCACTGTGTGAGAGACAGGCTGATTTAAACGCACCAGACATATAATAGATGTTTTCAAAGATATGGGACACATGAACATGCGAAGCTATATGCTCCGCACAAATATAGTGAGTACTTTAACACCTCTTGTTGGAAAAATTGGCTCTAAAAAATAAAATAACGTACACAGTATTTGAAAAGAAAGGTTTTTCTGGTGTTGTGTTTCGTTTTTATTCATTTACTCCAAACCGTTCATTATTTTCTAGATGATCCTTCTAAGGAAGAAACAATTTTTAGGAGATGGAAAGAAATTTAAACTAAAATTTAAAATGTAGTTATATGTACTGTAAGAGCATGTAGTTGAGATTATATAATTCTTTAAAATAAAATTTCTGAATAGAGAGTAAGCATACATCTTTAATGAAATGCATACTATTTACTAGCAATAAACCCAAATTTTACTTTTCAGGTAGATCCTGTATCTTCAGAAGAGCTTCTGTTTTCCTTGATATTGGCAGATGCGAAAGGTCTCAAAAAACCAAAATCAAATATATTTGGATCACAGTTGTCACCATCATTTGCTGGACTCCATATTATATCAGTATGGTCATCTCTGTGTTTCTCAACCCAGATGAACAACTTGGGCAAACCTTAAGCGACTTCATTTTCTTCTTTAGCAGTTCGACCGCCGTTCTAAATCCTATGATCTATGGGGCATTCCCATCTGTGAAAAAAGAAGTTATCTTCAAGTTGCCGCAGCAGTTTCGAATTGGAGCCATCTCTATTGATGCTTACGGTCAAAAAAATCGGATGCTTTAATGAGAGATTTGTCCATACACCTTAACTTACAGATACCAGGTGATATGAACGGAGTTCTGAAGCGGAATTCTTCTAAAATGTAATCTGTGTTTTTCCTTAAGACATTTGTTTTCATTAATGAATCCTAAGTACGATTCTAACTATTGTTGAGTACGAGTACAGAAGAATTATCATCCATAGCTGGTTAGTATAAAGCAGTGGGTGGAGATTGAATAATTGAGTGGAGAAAAGAAAGTACAGCCATGTTTTTAGTGCTTTGTGTTATGTAATTTATATTAACATTTCAATGCATTAACTGAAATATCTTACAACCTTTGATCAATTAACTGAGGGATTTATAGCAATGGAAGTCTAACTAAAAGTGTACCACAAAACTGTCTAACATAAAAGAACATTGATTGCCACTTTTCGTCAAATGTCGCTGGACATACAATGCATATAAACAACATATAAGTTGATAATGTGACACAAGTGAAAATCCTTCATAATTTTTCCCGTTCTTATATGCTTAATAAGTCATATCTCATGTATAGAGTTGAACGAAATTGATTTTTTAGAAGAGATAAAATTACTGTGCAACAAGCAATGATAATGATCAATTCTACAGTTCGTTATATGCCTAATGTTTTAAAAATTTTATATATTTTTGTCATAATTAATTAATTAACGTTTACAGTAATCTGAGTGTTTTTATAGTAAATATTAATTATCATATGTACTCTTAAAACAACCATTGCTCAAATGAGACAAAACCTGCAATGCTTTTATTCTAAAACAATCCTTTAGAGTTCAGATACTGCTAATGTGCGCCAAACGATAGTGATAATTATCGTTTTTAACACACTTTTATAAGTTTCACTTGCATGTAACGGAATCTTGGAACTCGATTTTCACCCACTTAAAAAGGACAGATTAATTCGAAGTTTTGCACACTTGTCAAGGACCGATGACAATACAATAATTTCATAATTTTGTTCCATTGTCCTCATCAGGATCGTCAGTAATCACGATAATCAGATTTGACGACAATTAAATATATCACTTCCAGATATAGCAACTTATTGCACTTACAATTTTTAGATTTGGCGACTAATCCGATATACCATTTTCAGATTTGGCAACTAATTTTATATAACATTTCCAGATTTGGCGACTAAAAGAAAAAGGTGTAACCCTACAGCGAATGTTTTTAATTAATACACTTGTGGTTTATAAAAATAAAACAAACAAAAAAAGTGTTCTGTATGTGAGAAAGTGAAGGGTGGGTGGGTGTTATCAATTTCTTATTACAATATAAACACCTTTCTGAAAATGAAAATAAAAAAAAAGGCTTGTGATGTGAAAAAAATAATTTATGTTCTAACTGTTAAATATTTTTTATTTTTATAAAGCAATACGCTTAGAAGTGATGATACGAATTAACATTATAGCAATACGTTTAAGAAGTGAGAATACGATTGACACTTAATATTACCATGTTTTTATTAACTCGCTTTCTTTAATGTATGTTCGAGTGGAATTTTGTAATTGATTTTAAACTGTGTGACTTTCCAATGAGCTAGAGACTTGAAATGTGGACCATATCTCAGAAGTGGATGACAATGCATGAAAATGTGAAAAAAGAAGGGGGGGGGGGAAGGAACGAAAAGGAGGAATTTTATACTTCTTAGTCCGTTATAAAAACATGGTACATTAATTTTTTTTTTAAATTTGAACTTTTTTTCTTACCACACATTTTATTTGTTTGATCCGATCTTTTGAGACGGAATCTAGTATAACGATACGGTATTCATCCGAGGCCCCGTAAACGAAGAGAATAAATACGCACTTCAGACCTTAATTAATATGCATTGAAGAGCAAGACTTATTCCAGCAGCCACGTAATTCTGCCTCCAAATATCAAACTCAAGGATAATCAAACAATGAATAAATGACAGTTTAAAAAACTAAAAAACACGCTTTTATTGTAGATCGAACTTAAAAAATGTAAAATAAATTATAATTTTAAAAAAACTAAAGAACACGTTTTTGTACTGAAACGAACTAAAAAGTAAAAAAAATAAATCTTAATATAAGAATAAAATAATGAACGAGAAAATTAATGTCATTGGCGTAAAAGCGTGGGGTGAAATTTCGGAATTGAAAGAAGTTAGAAACTGTTACAATTGATATATTTATAGAACACCCCCACGCTTTTACGCCAATGACATTTATTTTCTCGTTCATCATTTTATTCTTATATTAAGAATAATTTTTTTTTACTTTTTAGTTCGATTCAGTATAAAAGCGTTTTCTTTAGTTTTTTAAAATTATAATTTTTCAATGCTATTCAAATATTACCATCTCTCTCTCTGTAATATATATTTTAATTTTCCATTCGGATACTTGTTTTGATTATCACATTTACTGTAAAACACCCAGTCTTAAAAATGAGGAAAAAAAATTCAGCACTTTTTTATTCTAAATATCAAATAATTCCTTCATGTGTTTTCTTACATATTTCCTACTTGTTTCTATCAATGAGAAAAAAGTGAGAAACGTTTCAATAGACTCACTGAATCCTCCAACGTGGTGAAAATTAAATTACTGTTTTTTATTTCATTTTTTGTCATTTTTATATTATAGACTTATTAGTAACATCATATATGTGTGCGTGTTTTCTGCGTGTACCCCAAACAAATCACAAGAAGAATGTTCTATCATGGTTTCCCATGTCACTTCTAACCGCTCTTAATGCATGTGTGCTTCAAACAATAGCTCAATAGATAGAAGTTTATAATACATATGCATCTTTATATTGTGATTTTACCTTGAAATACCAATCTAAGTGATCTTTACGTTTGAATTAACAAATTTAGATGACTATTGTTTGAACTTTTTTGTATATCGATTTATTTCATTGTATTTCCTCATATTTTGACAAAAAATTGATTGTTTTTATTGATACCTTTTTTTAAGAATTATAAAACTTTTTTCTACTTCTCAATTATTTATTTATGTACTTTAAAAGTTTTTTCCTATAATCAATCTTATCCTGATTTGATCATTTATAGACACATTTTACAGCAAGATTTTTTTCTTCTTTTTTATAAATGCTGAGTACAATTAAGTGCAAGTCTACAACAATCTCAGCCTCTTGAAGTAAATAAGTTTTTATATGCAAATAACAAAAACAAACGCGCACTCTTTCTGATTTTTTAAAATTAGTTATGAAGCAAAACTTTCCCTTTTTGTTTTCTCTATGTGGGTGCCAGAGCGCTCGCTTTTAATTTATTGCTTAGATCAGTGTAATCACTATTTTTTATTAGTCAGAATAAAACTAGATTTCGAAGGGAGACGTTTTTGCAATGTCTCTCTTATTTTGAATAGTAATATTGATTTTTTTCCACCAGGCGCATCGGCCTAAAATAGATGAATTATATATTTAAATGTTGGAACAATTAATTGTTCTCGAAATTTGTTGAACGATATGAGATCGTAAATATAACCTTTATTTTGAATTTTTTTTGGGAATTAAGGGGCTTATACCTTTTAAAATTTCGGAAAAATCGATTTTTTATATTATTTTTTTATAGAGGGAACCTTTCTGAACGTTTTAAAAGAAACCGCATGAAGATATTTCTAATAGAACGGAAGTTATTAAGAAAATAAAAATATCAGAAAAGGTGTTTTAAGTATTGTTTACATTTTGGTGGCTCGATGACAGCTGTCATGCCACTAGTGACAGCTGCGTTTCTCTGTTTCTTATTTTTCCATTCTAATTATAATCAAATGCTTGAATCTAAGCCTCAAATATTATTATTATTGTTCTGAATATATTAACTACAACTTCTACCAACTTTATATTACTTTAACTTCTACTTGTTTTGATAAAGTGATTCCTGATTCTATGCTCGCTCGTTAATGCTTTTCACATCATATAGTATATATAAATAAGTTTTAGGAAAAATACTTGTTTCTTATAAACTTTTTAATGATGAATTCGGACTGAATCTGCCAAAGATCAGACGTAACGTCCAAACAAAAGGAAGTTCTTAATATGTACACGAGGGCAAAGCTGTACACATTGTGCATGAATCCTAAAAACAGTGCATCTGGAAGAAGATTCAGTTGCAAGATGTTGATTCATCTTTATTGAAATATTGATGGTTTTATGGCTATAGAGTCTTTGACAAAATATTATGT